>JAYJMH010015530.1:0-21504 GCA_036873815.1 Phacellophora camtschatica
GCTTGGTGATGGTGCTGACAAGTTACCTTCCGATATTTTAAAACTTTTGTTCGCCATCATCTAGACAAATTAGTTTAAATTTTTGCTTGAGAAATGAATTAAAAATGTAAAATAATTGGTTTCTGTATTTGATGGCAATGATAAATTTTTAAAGCATTGCGTTTAGAAATTACCGAAAATAAAGCTGATTTGAATGGAGGTCTTCACTAGCCTCTCTTGCTTTCTCAAAAAGGCCTATATTTGTTTTATTTTCATATTTATTTTTTATCCCTTAATGATTTGGTACCATTAACAAAAGGTGCATAATTTATCAAAAATCTAAAAAGGATTTATCCATCTTAACAAAACTTGCACAAAGAATAAAGATTCTAAAACTCACATTCTAAACATAATTTCCATAGTCCTGGGCCATCATTCTGGATACTGGATCGTTCTGCGTCATTGTTATTCGTTTTCGTCAAGGAAATGTGAGTAATTCGATCACAGGTTTTACATTTGTTTCAATTCGAACACAAATAATAAGCAATGCCACACTGTAGTGGTTTCAATAACAATGGTAATTGAAATAGAACCTAGCAGATCAACGGAAAGTTTTCAATAACAAGCATATTATTACATAACATGTAGTATCAAATTTCCACATCTTTTGAAAAAATTAGTACAGTTGCCTGTATTCTATGCATACTCCATATCACTGCATAACGAATGTCTGAATGTCTAAACGAATGTCCACGCGAATGTCTATTTTTAAATAATGAACCAAATAAAAAAAAACAAACTCAGTGGCAAAACGATGTGATGGCGGACAACCAAGTAAAGTTGCAGCGAGAAGTCAAAGGATATCACACAATGCTTTCTTGCGAGTGAGTGGAATAATTTGTAATAATGTTCATGGACTTGG
Source organism: Phacellophora camtschatica (assembly GCA_036873815.1). Taxonomy (NCBI): domain Eukaryota; kingdom Metazoa; phylum Cnidaria; class Scyphozoa; order Semaeostomeae; family Ulmaridae; genus Phacellophora; species Phacellophora camtschatica. Next base: position 902 of record JAYJMH010015530.1, read on the forward strand.
TGAAGGTATGGATCAGGATGTGTTGTTTTCACCAATGATTAATAATTTTCAAAATAAATAGAGAGGACCGATTCAGCATTCAATGAATGACAAAAAGAAATCAGTTTTATTTTGGTTTCATATCAGAGGCATCACCGTACTCACTCAGAGTGTCGTGACGAATCTGTTGGAAAGTCTTTGTTTTGTAATAAAATGTTAATTTTATAATGTAAAAACGTATAAAAACGTTTCGTATAAAAACGTGTAAAAACTTTTCTCGGGGCTAGATAGAGCAGAACTTTAGATTGATGTTAGTCTAACTTAATACATTGAATCTTATTAAAAACCTATGTAACAATTTTACTCTTTAAAAAGTATTTTGATAATGTTAGAAATTGGGTGTCTGAGTCAATCGCGAGCTAACCCAAAAATCTTATCTATAATAGAACAAAAACTCAAACCCAAAAATATTATAGTATGACCGATGTTATATAATGCAGTTTTGCTGCAAATATCATCTTTTTATTATCATTTTTATGCTATTTCTTAATACACATTTTTTTTTTATAAGAAAGTTTTTTTTCAGCCCAGCCTTCAGACTTTCTTAGCTATTTCCTAATTTCAGCACTAAAACTTTCTTAACACTTTCTTAACGTGAAATTGGAAGTTTTACATTACTGAGCATGCTCAGTGACGGAGAAGATGAAATGCTATAAATATTCTATATTTCTCCAAAAAACCCTCAACGTCATAACATCAACTATCAAGAAAACCCAACAAACAGAGCGCAATTGGTCATGCAAAGAAAGCCCAACAAACAGAACTGAATTAACTATGCAATTTTATCTATAAAATAATTTCGACACCATCTATTTTGTCTGGTTCAATGTAATCATCTGCACTGCAATTTCCTTTCGAAATTTTGAATATCTAAATTTTTCAACTTTCTTAGGTTTCAAAGATCCAGCCCTGAACTTTCTTAACTTTTCGAAGAGCCGAGCACAACCTTCTTATAAAATACTTTCTCATAGAAAAAAAAATGTGTATTTTACCTAAAAATATTAGATTTCCAAAATTATAGTTTTTGATGAAAAGTTTTTCAGATCCCAAAAAATATTGTTGAATTGACCCAAATATATATAGAAGACATGTTCCAAACCCAAATATATATAGAAGACATGCTCACAGACCCAAATATATATAGAAGACATGTTCCCTAACCAAATTAGGTGGTACTCAGCCCCCTGGGACCAGAAAATATAAACTCAGTCTATTTCCATCATTAATTTTAACTTTCTATTAGTAGTTTCCTTGTTTTTTCATTGTTATTATTTTTTTTACAGTGTATCTTATCATGAACTTAAAATTATAATTTTGTCACTAAGTTTATTTTACTTTGTTGCAACCAAAGTAATTCAGTATTTAGCTTCATTTTCTCTTCTAACCTCTTTTTCAGATAAAATTCAAACTGAAGATAAACTTCATATTACTAAGTAAATAAATAAAACTGAGAACGATGAAATAGAATGTCTTCTCACCTATGGTTGACAATCAGATGGCTCTTGCAACTCATCCTTGTTGCAGCCACACCTGTTTTTCTGTTCAGTGGAATTGCTTGCTTCAGTGTAAATGAAGTCTGTGTATGGTATATGATGCATTCAACAAGTCTTTTTGCAGCATGTGCAAGTTTCCTTTCAATTTTATTGCTTTACATGATGACAGTTCCGGTTGTATTTTCTGTAAGTACCTTTCACAAAACATCAGCATCTATTTGAGCTTTCAGAAAAATTTTCAATTCTAAATGTTCATTTTAAAATAATTTCTAATTTAAACTTTGTCAATGGTATGTTTTCATAGAAGATTTTGTAATGTTAAATGTCAGCTTTTTTATTTTTTTCAATGAACTTACATCTATAATTTAACAATTAGCATGATTACAATTACGATAAACTCGACTAAAAAAAAATTCCGTTTCAAAAATTACCAAATTTTTTATTAAGATTTCATCAAAACTAGATTTCAATTAAAATTATGTTTTTATTTCAGATATTCGAAGAAAAAAATAAAAGCTGCAACGAAGCTCCTCCGAAAGAAATAGTTCCACATCATCATGAGCACAATGACACACAAGAGACTACCACACTTGCATCAGCGTTGTTACTTGCTCTTCAAAAGCAAAAAAATTCTCCGGAAGAACCAAAAAAAATTGAAGGGAAAGAAGAACGAATAATTTTAAAAGTCAATTCTTTAATTAAACAGCTTGGCGAAATTACCGAACTGAAACAAAAAGATATCACAACCGAAAAAGAACATCAACAATTGAAACAAATTTTAATTGATAAACTTCAAAAAGTTTTAAAGGAAGAAGACATTTGATTAAATTTTCCAAAATATCTTCTCGAAACTTTGAACTATTAAATTCTAATTTTTTTAATTTTCAAGCAAGAATTTTTTAAAGATAGAATAAGTAGGTATTTACCCGTTTTTTGTCAGTGTGATGTTTACATTTGAACATTTAAATTCAAACTTGTAGTTGACTTTTACTTTGTACAAATAAGAATTTTGCACTATTTTTTTTTACAAATAATGCACTATATAGCAATGAACGTAACGAAAAAAAACATAACACAAATGAACTACATAACACAAATGAATACGATATATAAAATGTTTTTGTGTCATTTCTGTTCTCTTTTCAAACGTTAAGTTCACATACCGTATATCCTCGGGGGGGGGGGGCTAATTGATTTAAACCCTCTCACGCCTGGGATCATTTCTGGTTAACAGACAAATCCTATGTAAATTTTATTTTGCAGGAGCAGTACATGTAAACCAACTTAACTATGTAAGGGATTCACAAACGATTTTGAAATTGGGATGGTTACCTATAAAAGAACGAAGGGAACTAAACCTCCTTAAACCAACATTTAAAATGATTAATTACGAGTCCTGGCCAACATACTTAACACTAGAACAGAAATTGGTTACCAGCAGGGGCGTCCCCGTAGGGGGGGGGGTACGGGGGGCGTTCTACCCCCGCAATACTTTATCTGTCGGCACAAACAAAATTTTTGTCGGCAAATTGAGATATATCCCAAAAAGGCAACTTTCTGTCTGAAATTACTTGTATAAATGTCGTCATTCGACCACTGATTTTTCAAACATATTAGCAAAAAATACATAATTATTTTCTGGAAAAGATCACGACTTGCAATTTGCCGACAAGCATTCTTGCTAGAGAATATGAGATCACAGCCCATATAGCATTCTACGTTTGAAATTTTTTCCCAGGGAAATCCCTGTTTTTGTCATTTCTATCCTGTGTTAGAATTAGCTACGTCAGCCTCTAGCAATTTTAAGTTTAAAAATTTCGCAAAACCACTCCCCGTTAACAGATTATTAATGTAATGTAGAAGCCAAACAGTCAAGCTAGTTGTCTAAATAAATATTTTGCTAAAAACTTCAACCTTTTTCATTATAAAAATCTAAAAACAGGCTATTCCAGCAATCTTAAATAGATAGCCATTCCAGCAATCTTAAATTTTAAAATTTTGATAAGCCTTTATGTCAGATGTTTGGCCTACCTTGAAGTGAAGGTCAATCACCGATATGAAACATATAAGCCAATCTGAAGGGCGTGGTCACGAAAGATTTTACCTTTTTTTTTTTTTTTCGCCCCTCTTTACCAGAGAGCTTCGATCAAGCAGTGCAAGTTCGCTTGTGATCCCAAGGGAAACCGGAACTTTCCAGGATCGTGCAGCAAAGCTGTTCAATTCATTGCCAGAAAATATAAGGAACTGCTGCATCTTCAGTAAATTTCTAACATTATCAAAAGACTTTTCTAAAGAGTAAAATTGTTACATATTTTTTCGTGAGTCACAATGTACTTATTTTTTGTTAACGTATTATGCACAACATTTAATATATTCAGGGCTAACTTTCTTAAATTAAAGACAATATTTTATCTAGCACTTGTGATCTGTTAATATCCATTATTATATTATTATTATTAACAGATAAAATAAAAACTCGTAGAGCGGTCTTGACAGCAGAAAAATAGACAGAGGTAGAAAATAAACACAAAAAACAGCCACATTCCGGGGCATCGGCACCCTCCTATGATTCTCTGCTCATTGATTCCTGGCTTTTAAGATAGCCTAACAGGATATATATAAACATAAACACGGCTAGTATCAGCATGCTGGATTGCCAGCGATTCTCATTCCTATTTTGATAATAACAGTCCCGTATTGTAATAATCTTCTGGTATGAAGGGTCCTTTTTATATTCAGTACTAAAGGGTCTCTATGGTCCCATGGTCCTAGGGTCCGATTTTTGTAACCTTCCCCTTAGATACATGCCCTCTAAAAGCAATGATAGATAATAGCTACTGATTCGCAATTAAGACACCATGATCTATATACTAGAAATAGCTATAGCTAAGTTGCCCCTGTTTTTCAGGACAAATCTTGTAACAAGCAAGTATATATCTATTTGAGTAAGTAAACCATGTAGTGCAACAAATATTTTTTATAATAATCCATAACCCAAAACAGTTTGAAAAAAAGCAATCAACACATTTTGGCCTTCAAATATTAATAATTGTAAAATCACAAACATCACTGATACAATTTCAAAATTAGAAATAATTGTTATTCCAATGCAAAAATCACGGATTTCCAATCCAAACTATAGAAAAACCAAGACTTAACTGTCTTAAGCATAACACACCAAAAAGGAATACTATTGTTTATCGGATTACAGCAGAACCAATGTTTATGCTGTGCAAAAATATCCAAATATGAGCATTTGCAATCTGACATCAGATTTTTTTGCTGAACTTTGCAATCTCCACAAATTCAAGATGCTAATGCAGTTGGTGAATCAGATGATTGAAATGTAACAGTTACTCCTGCAATATAAATATACTCTTCAGCCACAAAGTTTGCCTTGCTTGTATTTGTCATTGCAATTTGGACAAGTGGTCACATTTGAAGAACACCTGAAAAGCAAAAAGAAAACGAAGAACTGGATATTTTGTCAAAACCAAATTTTTCTATTGTTATTTTTGAAAGTTCAATACAGCTTACAAGAATGTCAATATTTGTTTCAAGAAAAAATTGCAACTATGACAACATTCCTCTACTGAACTGATTGCTTTTATTAGATGATCATTTTTTTATTTCTATATTAGAATGAAATGAAATTCTTAATTTGAAATATTCTCAATTCTCAATTCATTGCGACAAGTGAAAGACAACAACTCCTGCAAAGACACCAAATTGGCTCACAAGCACTATGTACGAAGAGCCGCTGAGTACTGTAAACTGGTAATCTTAGACAAACCAAAAATAAGAAATTATATTAGCTTAGAAAAGGCAAAAAAACCATCAAAAAACTTTTATTATTTCCAACCCCTTCTTCCCTTCATTGAACTTGTTTTTAAAAAGAACACATTTGGCCAAAGTAACAATGAAAATATTGTTTTGGCAAAACCTCGATAAAATTGATCTTTAAAAATTTAAAGAATTCACTGACATTCATAACCTAGTTAAAAAGTAGTACACATATCGTAGATTGTGAACATTTACTTTATTTTTGTTTGAAAACCACAATTTCCAGCACGGGGGTTCACAAATCATAATAGTTCACATAATTCGACTTTTCCCAAAGAAATGGAAAGTTGCAAAAATGAAAAAATATCGCTAAAAAGTAGTACACATATCGTAGATTGTGAACATTTACTTTATTTTCGTTTGAAAACCACAATTTCCAGCACGGGGGTTCACAAATCATAATAGTTCACACTACAAGCCTAAGGTTTTGCACATAATTTGACTTGTTCCGAAGAAATGGAAAGTTACAAAAATGAAAAAAAATCGTTAAAAAGTAGTACACATATCGTAGATAGTGAACATTTATTTTATTTTTGTTTGAAAACCACAATTTCTAGCACGGGGGTTCACAAATCATAATAGTTCACACTACAAGCCTAAGGTTTTGCACATAATTCGACTTTTCCCGAAGAAATGGAAAGTTGCAAAAATGAAAAAAAATCGTTAAAAAGTAGTACACATATCATAGATAGTGAGCATTTACTTCATTTTCGATTGAAAACCACAATTTCCAGCACGGGGGTTCACAAATCATAATAGTTCACACTACGGGCCTACGGTTTTGCACATGATTCGACTTTTCCCGTAAAAATGGAAAGTTGCAAAAATAAAAAAAAATCGTTGAAAGGTAGTACAGATAGCATAGATAGTGAGCATTGTTTTTTATTGTTTATGTGTATATAGCAGTTATTAAAGAAAACACTGTTTTGTTGCTGAGTGAATCTGCGGCCAAAAAGTAAAAATCTGCGGCTAAAAAGTAGAAATCTGCGGCCAGATCACCGGTCTAAAAAGCAGTTGATTGTTTCGTGTCAAAGCAAAGAACTGGAAGATTCAACAATGCATCGTTTCCAAACCTCGGCACAAATGACGTCATATCTATGAAATTGCTAAAATTTCTTTTGGACAATAGACTTTGTGAGTGTACGTTGCGCAATGACAATGAGTCAAATATACTGCACATTCCTAAAATTCATTAATTCTTTTACACTGAAAATTTTTTCACAAGAGACAAAATATCGAGTTTCATTCTGGTATACCTCCTATACTTGACTAATTACCCCCTTCGTAGGCGCTTCGCACCACCTTCATGGGCAATGAATTGATAAAAATTGGCAAATGTTTAGGGTAATTAAGCCTCTGACGTCAAAATGCCGTCATAAAAACCAACTTTTGAGAAATTTTCACAATTCAAAGATGGGTATAGTTATGAATTTGCAATTTGGACACAAGGTTGTAAATTGCAATTGAAATATCTCTGAGACCCCCTCCCCCCCATCCCACCCCTTAAAAAAGCATGTAGGTTTCATTGTATATAAATTGATAGTGGAATTATTTGTACATGGTTTGACATGATTGTGGGAAGATGAACACGCATGCGCGGTGAAATTTTGTTTTTAAATCGTTAGAAATGCTTTTTTGTGTGTTTTTGTTTATGTCATGATTTATTAAGCTACACTTTACAATAAACCCATGATAAATTTCAGAACAATGCTCTACATGGTAGAAAATAAGAAATCTGAAAATAATTTATGTGTAGGCAACTACTCTTTGAAAACAGTTGCCATGACAACTGGAAACACGTAAACATGTAAACAAACATATCGTAACATTCCTAGACAATATTTAAGAAAAGTCCAAAAGTTTTAGCATCATCGGAATAACGTTTCTCGAGTTGTGTCATAAAAAGTAGTACTTTTTTGTATACTTTTAGTACACAAATGTCACGTCACACATTTGCAAATTATCCTAGTTTTAAGTGCAAATTCTCATCGCGAATTCGGACACTGAGATATCAACTCCTTAGCATAATATCTCGGGGACTTAAAAATATATCGATAAACGGAAAGTGTTACTCGTTTTAAAAATGAAAAATGAAAATTAATTCTAAAAGAGAAATTAAAAATTCTCGTGTCATATGCAATTTAAAGCAACGCATTAGATTTTGCGTAGAGATTAGGATCAAGTGTGCACAGAGTTTATTTGAATGTTGATAAAATGGTATTTGGAACCAGTCTTCATCCGAACAAGGTCGGTTAGATCAGAGATAGCTTATTCTTGATATATGCAAAGCAAGTTTCAAAATATTTGTTTTGACAAATAGTTGTTATAATTAATATTGCTTTTTAATTTACTTTTACGTAAACAAAGACTCATACTATTATCCTTTCAATCCCGTTGGCAGCCACAGAAAGACTCATTAAAGTGAGAAAAGCATCAAGTCCTTTTCCGACGCATGCATTTTGAAAATCTTTTGAGGTCTTGGTAATCAGCGACGCATTATTATCGCTTCCAAAATCATTAATGTTAATCACTTAAGTGCTAATTTAATTCTTGAGGTTCTTTTGGCCGTTGTCTTGCTTCACTTTTCATGTTCTGTTTCATTTTAAAACAGTAACTCATTTCAACAACTTGCATGCTCGGAGAATTCAGATCCTGAAACCGTTTTTTTGCGTAATGCATAGTGTTGCATGGCAAAAAATGAAGATGAGATATTCTAAGGTTTGTTATTTTATTGGTTCAAAATACAGTTCTTGGTGCCCTTGGAAAGTTAGTATTTCTTGCTTTTTACGTTTTCCAACAATTAGAAGAGACTTCCCAGATATAGATTTTTCTAAATTTAATTTTATTTTGTACACTATGTCCTTTTTTGGTATATCCCCGGAACATGAACATTAATTAGGATCTTACTTATTTTTTCGGAGCTCTAAATTGCAAAGTGCTTAAAAAGAGAAATCCGTTGAAATGAAATTTTTACTCTATGTTTCAATAAAAACCTTGTGATTACAAAGTGAGATTTATTGAAAGCAGTTTAAAATTAATTACTTTAACACTGACTTCTAAAATTGAAATAGGAATCTGAACTCTTCTTAGCATATTTTTATATATCTATATACGTAGCTTAACAAACAGTATGAGATGTCTAAATGTGTGCCAGAAGTTATGAAATCTTCAATTCTGTGGACATATGATGCTTTTCGAAAAATATTAATAACTTTCTTCCAAATCAGCCTCATTGTAAATTTTCTCAATCACATAAAAAGATAGGTTGAACCACCACGGGTTGTCAGGAGTTTATAGTCTCATGATTGGTAGTGTTTGCTCTATTTAACAATTGAATTTATCAAACATTAAGTGTAAATGTCTGGTATATCAATTAAAAGTCAGTTCGATTCTATTTATTCTAGGCCCATCGGAATACTGTTTCTTGGCCAGGGTGCGTGTCAGAGTGTGGTGAGAAATATTTTGTGCTACTCATTCACAATTATTTTACTTTAAGTATTTTATGAACCACTTAATTTACACGTCTGTGATCGCTCTTTCGGTAAGCGCTTTGAAGAAGATGCGGTTCTCAGTGGTAGCCTGCTGCGCTTATACCCGCTCTCTGGATTTATTTTAGCCTGTTTATCATCATGGGAAAATTGAGTGGTTCTTTGAAAAGACTTTCTATAGCAAATATCAGAGTGACTCGAAATTCCAAATTGAGAAAACGCAAAGAAACATTTTTATTTTGCGGACGTCAATGCTGCAAAAAGCCCGGGGAAAAAATTGACGCTTGTCACTATTGGAAGATTGGAATGAGTCTGTCAACGGGTGGAGCAATTGGTCATTTAAAAGGTACTTCAGCCAGGCTTAATTTAGAGCTCCTCTGAGGTGAGCGACAAGTGGAGAGTTTAAGTGAAAAACCATTGCCATTATGGAAAACAAATACTTGAAACTTGCTGGATTGCTTCTATATGCACATATTATTATCGGCATTAGGGTTCGTTATGGGATACCTGGAAACAGGGTGGACACAAGATACAAGTAAGTTCTTATTTACATACATGATTTTTGTTTGCAGTTAGACTCAAATTCTGAGTATCTGTCAATTTTTCAGGCGCATTAATTGCGAATTTAAACTTGTGTTTTCAGCGCTAGAGAAATTTTACACCCGCACATAGTGAAAATTATTTTTCTTTATTAATTTCAAACAATAAAAAATTCAAAGTGATGGATTTTCAAACATTACATTGTTACAAAAATGATGTGCCTGTATCAACAATTTTGCCAAAAATGTTCAGTAAAACTTTGCACATTTGTGGATGTAGGGCCTTTTGTCACTGAACGTTTCTTGTAGAAACAAATAGCGATTTTTAATTTGACAACAAAATTAATTTAAATTTAAAAATCTTATACTTACTTACTGATCATTATTTTTTTCGTAAGAGTCTGTGTTATCAAAAGCGTAAAAGTAGCCAGCTAAAAACCTGCATTGACTGATACTTGTGTACATTTGATCCTCACAACACATAGACAGACAGTTTTTGCATATAATACAATGGGGCCTTATTAGTCAAAATAAAAAATATCAATTTTATGAATTTTGAGCAAGGGACTTTTCTAGGGAAGGGGTTCGGAAGAAACGTCAATTGTATTTTTTTCTTGACAACATTGATTTGCGATTCTTCCCAAAGGAAGATCGTCAGGAATATTTTCATTTGTTTCTTTTTGGCATCTTCAATATTGTGAACATAACTTTTAAATTCAAAAGTAGTCTATTCGGAGGAAGAAACAGTACATTGGAAAAGCTGATGAAGACTTGTTTTAGCTAACAGTTCCAATCAAATTTTGAAACAAACGACATGCACTTATACATAGTTTTTACATATCTTTATAAATATATCTATACATATATTTTTACATATACTCGTAAACGACATGCAATTGTACATGGACATGCACTTATGCATAGCTTTTTTTACCGTAAAAATGAAGTTTTTAAATCCTATTCCACTTATTCAGTTTGCTCTGTGCCTAAATTATATCACGTTTCCTATTAACACAAAGATACTTTCTGAAAGATCTACATTATGCCAATTTTTGAATTATTTTTATTTTACATACAATTTTAATTTTAATTTAGCATGATTTATTCCACGAAACTTTATCAAGATCTTTTTTAAATTAATGAGAAGTTTCCTTTAGAACAGACTACTCTGCTGGATGTTTCCTTCTGAAGCTTTTGTTTAATTCAATAAAACAAATTAACAGTTTGTTTTTTCTGAAAATGCAATTGTTTTTGTTTCCCGAATATCACGAAGCTTTGTGTTGTTAAAGCAAACAACTTTTAACAAAACATTGCGTAGATTTAACAAAAAAGTGACACAATTATGTTGCGTTTCACTGCTTTAATCCTCAGCCAGTGTTGTTTATGCCAGCACCAGACGACCGGAAATTTTATTATCTGTTTCCTGAAGCCGATTGGGTGCATGTGGAGAAAAATTACATGACCCACGAGCTGAAAGACCTTACACAAAGGATGCCATTTGTCCTGTAACTCTTTTATTTTTACTTTACTTGCTTCCTAATCCAATCAGATTCTACTTTTGAGTTTTTTACATCTCTGTCAGGTTTTGATTTAATATATTTTATATAAATTTAGCTTATTTTTATCTATCTACAAACGTGCAACCTGATTTGAGCATTTCGTCCAGTATACAGTTGGATACTTGGGTAAAATGGGTTCCCTGGGGGGATAAAATGAGTAAAGCATAGAAATTAAAATGGCATTCTTTGGGCAGGGAAATCAACATCTACAATATGTGCCTGGAAAATTTAAATGATTTCAGCTCAAAGACATTTGTAAATCATGCCTTTGGGTAGCAATAGTTGACATCGCTTGCATTACATGCATTGTCCAATTTACCCCCAAAAAGCCTATCTATTTTACCTTTGTAGACCCGACTGAAAAAATGTTTATGCATTCTTTGCAATTCGAGCCTATCGTGTGGGGAGGGGGTGACATCTCTGATCAATGTACCGGTGTACCACCGTCTTGATAAGTGTACCAGTCTTCATTTGTGACAGCGTACTGGTGTGCCGGTTTTCGCACATGCGCATGTATCGCGAAATCTTCCCTTCTGGTTCAATATATTTTTAGACCAATTAGGCTGGTATAATTAAGTTACAAACGTTAAGCGTTTCACTTTGAAGGAATATTGTTTCCTTTAATTGTTTAAGAAATTAAATTCTACGAAAATAAGAAACAATAAGTAAATGAATAGCCTAAAAAAGTCGAGAAAGAAGTAAACAGTAAACATCTGTAGTAGCCTCTTAACAGACCAGTAGGAAGCACTTTTCGATTGGGAGGGCTAATTCGCCGAAGGCTAAAGTTAAGAAGTGGGGCCCAAGGCACGTACAGGGGTGAAGGCCCGGGGGCTTGCCCCTGAAATGTTTTCTGCGGCACGGCCTTTTACTCTTCCATGAATGCCCTTTCTGGTGAGAAATATTACCTGGAGATTACTCTGTATTTCTCTCAATTTTTAATCTATACAATTTTAAATGTTCGAACAAATCTAAATATAGTCTCACGAGAGTAATATTATTTGTATGTTTATAATTTATTTTATTTCCTATGGCTGTGTTCCTTTGCTTTCAAGACAGTTTTTAATTTTATTCAGACTTCGTTTTTAAATCAGATGCCGTAAAATCTCCGAAGATGACTATTAGCCCAAATTGATCGTTTGAGAGAAAGTAAATGTCTCTGAACCTCAACTTGCTTTAAAAATAATATTAAACATTTTTATATGATATTTTAAAATTGGATGTTATAAAATTATGGGGGGGGGGGGCTGCTGAATTAAACAGCTCGACCAGAGCAACGAATGTAAATACATTCAGAAATCAAAGTTTAATACCGTGTGATGAACACGAATATGCATGCAAAAGTTGGATTTCACGTCAACAAAAATCAACCAAATAGCATGACCAGAGCAACGAATGCAAATATATACAAATTAAAATAAAAGTTTAATTTGAAAAAATAGTTCTGGATTTAAGATCAAAGTTTTTGGAGAGAAGAGATCAATTTGTTCGCAAATCGTTTGCATTTTAAATTTCTGCAATATATACACTTGGGCACTAGCGTTTTTCAAACAGATTACGTAATTGGTAATAACATATGAAGTAATAAAATTTAAAGTTATATGAATATTGATTAAATGCGACGTATCTTGATAACGGGTCAAGCCCAAAAAGTTGTATTTGTGTGCCGTATACCGGGTGCCCTGTAGCCGTGTACCGGTTAGCTGTCATCCCCCACTATATGCTGAAGTCAAACTTTTGGATATCGTAAACTTTTAGAAACTCACAAACACATTACATGAACAGCGGGCTAAATGCTGTTAAATAGAAAAAATGCGAAGTCGAATATTAAGTTAAATTAAATTCATTGCAACTTTTTCCAAAGAAGGCAATTAAACGTAAATCCTCGAATAAAGTAAATCCCCTATTAGCTAATTAATTTTAAGCCTTTTAAATGGGGGCTAATTCGAAGTCGGACTTTTTCCTATGATAATGATATACTGGATAAATATATATATTGTTGGATAATTACTCAGTGATTGTGAAAAGAACAACATGTATACAGTAATAATTGGATTAAGCACAGGGGGGGGGGCTTATCCAAAATTTGAACATTGATTGGGGCTTATTGGAGAGGCTTCTTGGAGAGGAGGGCATATTCAAAAGTCAACTTCCCTGAGAGCATTATCTAAAAAAAACCATGAGTATTATCTAAAAAAAATACAGAATATTACCTAAAAAGAGTATTATCTGTTTTGAAAAAATTGGGGGGGGGGGATTATTCGAGAGGGGAGCTTATTAAAAAATCACCTTCGAGAAGGGGGCTTATTCGAATGGGGGGCTTAATCGAATCATGGTATTAACAGAATTTGCCGAATAAAATGTGGAATATCAAGCTTTATGAAATACGAAATTTGAGATTAGGGATTATTTGAGGCTAATGTGAGAATTTACTGTAGGTCATTCAGGCAAAGCAAAGCTTATCGAGTGCAAGTTAAAGTTATAAAATGAAATTAAAATGTTACATTAAAAAGTTTCAATGATCTCATCTAAAATTAAAAATGTATGAACCTAGAAGAAATCTAAATCAACATTTACAGAAGATAATACGAAATTGATGAAAGGTTAACAATAAAAAATTTATTCAATTGGATTTATCATTTATACTGTCAAATGTGATAGTTTGATAATTTTATTCATTGGCTAAGGGGTCAGGATCACGAGTCGTGGAAATTAAAAAAGTTTAATGTCACGTTTTTCGTTTAGAAATAAACTTTATCACTTTTCGTTCAGAAAATAATCACGTTTTGCGCAATATACTTTGCCACCCTCTGCAAAGAGTGGTAGGCCTTACCAATTCCACATAAGATTATTCCCATCATTTGCATTCGATTTGTGAATCATTAACAGTAAAATGGGCATTCGATCATCGAACTCAAATCAATCTTGGAAATAATTTCCTGCCGCCATCTTTTGCGGAATTGTCTATTGTTTTAAGCACGTCATTTACGTATAGAGTAAACAATAATTGGTCTTAAAACCAACCCTTATGTTTTGGTCGAAAGAGACCTTGTTGATTTAGCAGAGAGCAGATTTTTACAATTTACAGATGTGGATTGCTTACAGTTCTATATGAAATAAAGGCACAAGGAATAGTTAACATAAATAATTTTATTTTCCTTTCTAAAATTATAACCCTCCCTTTGTTTGGTCTGCGAACCCAGGTTGGAAAAAGTGCCGATTCGTGTGCAGGCAAATTATAAAAATCTCTGCAATAAATTACTTGTGTAACCAAAGTTCTTCCGTGGCCATTAAAACTATCAGAGCTTTTCTCGCGCGTAATTAGTCTAATTCTATAGTTTATATAATTTAGATATAATTTAGATATAATTTAGATATAATTTTGATATAATTTTGATATACTTTTGATATAACTGTGATATAGTTTTGATAAAATTATATTGTTTTGAGTGTGATTGCCAAAATCCCAGCTAATACATAATTAGTTGAATTCTTTATCACTATCAATAGATTTGCCTTGTATTTACTTTTTTTTACTTGGAATTAACTTCTTTGTTTTTGGCTATTCTGACAATCTGATACCGCTTCAAATTTTTGGGTCTAGGTCACGACTATTTTTTGTCGTACCAATCAGAAGCTAGCATTTGTCCTTCCGCAGATATTTAGGCTATATGATTGGTCAATATAAATTGAGAATTTTGTGTTTTTCATTGTGATACAAAAATACAAGCCTTTATTTGATGCTAAATTACTAAAACTAAATTCACTCATGACAAAAGCAGGTTTGTCTGTTTAATATACTCTTATATAGAGCCTTAAAACTATCTTCTTTCATGGCTGGCTTCCAAATGTGGCATTGTGTGGTAACGTTCGAAAATTTTATGAACAAGTAAATTCGAGGAAAAATCAAAAGGTTTCAGCATCTTGTTTATTTTAAAATAGACACAGTTCAGAAAAACTAAGAGTGGGCTCCAGTAGGACTCCAGAAAAAAAGCAGGGGACTCTAGAAGAAACCAACAGGAGGCCCCGTGTAAAAATAGGGGTAACCAGTTCATGTCATGTCGAAGCTCTTTCAAAATTCCTACCTGGATCTCATCCGGGGCATATCTGGGAATAACTAACCAGGACACTAAAGCTTGTTCAATGTCTCTTTTTCTATATTTCTTCGTCTTTTTTTACTTTTCGAACTCCTCCTTATCTCTTAATTATCTCAGCAAAAGCGAATTCAATTTCTTTATTCGTTAGTTTATTCGGTGCGGGAATTAGAGATATCACGTGATGTGTCGTTCAGAAAATCACTAAACTAAAAGATAGAGCTGGAGCAGAACGAGCAAGGCTGAAGATTTTTGGTTTATGAGATGTCACGTGATGTGTACCCATTAAGATGTTATCAGGCCTTCTGTTGAGGCTCTATCAGATTGTCAGCATTGTAATAACAAAGATGGTCTATCTCGTGAGGCTAATATAGAATTTTATTACTTTCCGTAAGTTCATAATTGTTGCCAGTTTTGACATCATATTTTAATTACTTCATTGTTAAATTTTTTTTTTTTAGAATGTGCTAAACATAAGCGAAAAACTTTTCTTAGTTTTTATAACTGAAAAAACGGCAGAAAACGGCAGAAAATCATGCTGGTCAATACTTACGCTACTCGGAATTGAATTGATAGGAATTAATGTATTTGATGATTTGTGTGTACAAGAAGAAAACACGGTCCGATGTATGAGTGAAATTGTGAAAATATATTTATTTTCCAAATGTATGTCTGTAAAACATGATTTATTTAAGTCTTTCCGAATTGCCAACTGTCTGAATGTTAGCTAAATTGACATCATTGTTATGCTTATGCTCTTATTAATAAAGATTTGTAGTAGATATCCTTATAGTTGGCGTTTGCCTAAATTTTCAAAATGGAGCATTTTCAGCAACAAGTCATCATGTTTACAATTACGTCAATTCCAATTACATAAATTGTATTAAACTACTGACAAATTACATAAATTTACAGTGCTTTTGAGAAAAGACCACTGTTGCAGGCTGTTCATTCGATTGAAAGATTCTTGGGTCGTTTTTATTTGTGTATAGGTATACATTTAAATGTTGCCAGTATCACAGTTGCTTACATAGTACATGACCGGGCATCAAGGATGAGTACATTAATATCAATTTAATAACATGGGAAAAACCTGTTTCACTTGATTTGAAAAATCTGCAAAGATTTAAGAATAATTATAAACACTAATAATTGTGTTAAATTTATAGTGGTTTGGCTACATTTCAGCACCAAAGCAAGCAACTAATGCGCCTTATGTTAAGTTTTTAATGGAGTTTTGAAAGTGGTTATTTTACATAAGTCCACTATAAAAAGATTTTGAACAAGCAAGTGCAATTATAGTTACAATTTTTTAATTTCCATAATTAGTCTACTCTAGTTTCTTCCTGTTTGATCATTGTATATTGCTGTAGATAATTATTTTTACCTTCCCAATAAAACAAAACAGTGTTTCTAATGAGTGGTCATTGAAAAATTGATTTTTCTGAATTTCATTTTAATTCATCTTTATTCAACTAGAATTTTATAGAGTTGGACTGTTGTGTAGATTTTGTAATTAACATAGCAATCATAGAGTACTAAAAAAGATATAACTAACGAACTCGTCGACAGAAAGGCTAACTGAAAACAAAGCACGGTAATTATTTTACACATGTTAGCCTATCTATACTCACAAACGTGTTGCAATTATCAAAGTTCAAGCACTGGGCTTCTAATGCTACCTTGTTTCTCTGCTGGTATTTCCGGTTCATTTGTGCCAATTTTATCTTAGCTCAATCAATCTGTTTCTTGATACACCTCACTCCTGTCGTCAGGAATGATAGTAAAATATTTCATATGCATGGCGTCGAATACAGACAAACACTCTCACCCCCCTTACGGAGCTTCATTTTTCGTTACGCCCCATTCCCCCAATCCCCTTGAGCTGGGTATCCTAATTTTTGAATTGCCCGAAATTGGAATTACACAAATTCAAATACTTAATACTGTTTGAATGGCAAATCGCTCAATCTGAAACGTGTGCGTATGGCATATATGGGATTTTATAATATGCTATTTCAGGCTGATTTCATTGTTCAAAAGAAACCTGAATGTTTTCAGATTTCTTGATGACTTTGACAGTTTTTCATGATTTATTTGCCAGATAAAGAAAACAGAATGCGGCAAGAAAACAGCAAGTAAAGGAGGTTTTGCAAAACTTTTAGATGCTGAAAATGTAATAATAATCAACAAGTTAGGGACTTAACATACAAAGGAAGATATGAATTAGATGTTTATAAGTTTTAGTCATATAAATGCTCTATTCTATGGGACAAAACCTTCTATGTATGACATTTAGGTAAGGTTTAGTTTTTTAGTCATAAAAGATGTGAAATATGAGTTAATTTATTTTTTGAGTGCAAAATCTATTGAGTTTTTTTTTCTATAAGAAACACCTTTATTAGAAACTTGGTATTAGAAATTTCTGGCATATTTCAATAAATCAGGGCAATCTAAAAAAGATGCAGATTATTTTCTAAGAAAGATGCAGAGTACTATCTTCTATGAAACTCAACAGTAATTCTGGAAAGTTTGTATGCAACGTGTTGTCTTGTCATTGACTCTGACAGAATATCATAGGGGGATTATTCGATTTCCGTTTTGACAAAATCGGAGGGATGTATTCCAGACGGGGCTTATTGAAAAAATCCCCTTCAAGGGGGGGGGGCTTATTCGAGATGAGGGACCTAATCGAATTACTACAGTGCACACAATACTTAATGTTTTGCTTAATACTTAATTGGAAAATCTCTGAAATTCTTTAAAGTTTAAGATCCTTGAAGATAAGAAATAAATTTGAGAGTTCAGATTGATGTGAAATGATTTCAAACAGCTTTCTTTTGTAATTTGAATATTTGGTCTGTGTAAGAGGCAAACGTTTGACCCCAGACAGTAATACCATACCGTGGAAAAGACATGAATGATGGATTAGAAAGACAGATCAGAACATTACAATGAAGGAGATTTCTTATTTTGAACAATATACCACATGTTCTAGCTAATTCTTTTGAAAGCTCATTGAGATGGTACTTCCAACTGAAATTTTCATCCAATAAGAGCCCCAGTAATGTTTCAATTGTAACTCTTTTAATGTGCTTTGTGCCAATCCTGATTATAATGTCAGCGGTAATATTTACTGCAAAAGAATGAAAGATAATATCGGGTGCGCCAAAAAAGGAACATCTTTGACGAGCTACCAAAAATCGTGTACTACACAGATTACAATGATTAAGGTTGATATTGACTTGAAAAGGACCAAACTAGTTAGGAAACTGTTGGTTCTTTTTTTCGACGCTTGTTCTACCATTATAAATGATTTTCGAAAACGTTTCAGTCTCACAGGATCTCGACGACACTGGAACAGAATCTCGACAACACTTCTAAAGGTTGAGAGCACATGGACAAAGAGAAATTCCCTCAACCTTGTCAAGGATTCTTTCTCTTTCAGTTTTCATACGTTTTCAGTTTTCAAGCGTAATTTTTCGTATTTTGGATAAAGGTCTTTCTTTTCCTTTGAAGGTATGAAGTCAATGTTTGACCTCAATGATTTAAATGATTTTAAATGTTTTCATGGTTTAGTGAGGTTGATACTTTTGGAAAATCGTTTTTAATGCAAGCACCAACATTAAAAAAATCGCCCAAAATCATTCAATAGGATTCCTAGTTTAATTTAACTATTTAACCTAGATTCAAAATGATCGTTAGCAGTTTTTATCGAAATATGTTTAATTCCTTGATTTGAGCATACTATTTAGAGAGTCAGTCTTGTTTACAAGGTAGCATAGACATGGTCGTAGCAAGTATGTTTATATCCCCGCTAGTTTGCTAAACCTTTCATTGTCACTCCTCAGATTTTATTAATTTAATCAAATTCTATTTCGCAATTGACTATAAAATATTTAATTGTTTTTATTTTGTCATTGACTAAGCAAACGTTTTGAAAATGTCTGCCAAGATCCCTCTATTAATAGCAACTTTTTTCAAAGAGCAGATATCAAAAATCATGTGTATGTATATATTGTACACACCATCGTTTGAATGGAGGGCGTGACTACCATATATTCAGGTACAGGATGTGCCATTTTTGGAGGTTTTTTTTGAGGCAGAAAATAAATTATAGGGTATTATTTTTGGAAAAATATGAATTTTAGGGTATCATCTTTCAAGATAATTAATTACATTATTGGATTTTTGTCACAGTTATTAGATGATGACCTAAGGGTGTGTAATTTCTATTTATGGTCCGTAATTATTTATTTTTAGGGCATGTATTTTCTATTTCTTATAGATTTTGGAGTATGGTTTTGAAAAATTGATAAATATTAGGGTGTGATCCCACATGCTAAAATGGCAAATCCCGTCACCTGCCCATATAACTTATCCCCGGGGCACCAAACCCGTACTCATTGGGATATTGGTTATTAGCCGTATGTGCAGGCTCACTCCTGTACCACGTCATGTCATTTCCCTAAACCCCGCAGTCATGTGGCCACATACCCAGGCAAATCGTTTTAGGTTCTGATACCGAGAGTAGTTGTCATGGCGCGTCGTATGAGAACTTGAAACTCCATATATCATTCTGGAGAATTCTCGTTTCCCTTGTGTTTCCCCTCTCCCCTTCCATTTCAGATAGACTTGTGAACTTGTAGCATGCACAGCTCATGTTTATTCCAGTACCACGTCTTATCAGTTCTTCAAATTCCTCGGTCACTCGGAAAACTGTGAATGGCACATAATTTTAATGACGTCAGCATTCAGTATCTTGTTAGCATGCGTACAACCTAAGCCAATTATTGTGATGATAACACAATTTTGAAACATTTGATGATTGGTTGACAACCAAATTATTGTTTAAAAGTCAAATATCATTTTCTTTGTATGTTCTTGCTGATTCATAATCCAAGATTACAACATAGAGGTAGTACGTAATTAAAACAAAAATGGGAGTCAATCATTTCTTATATTTGTGTTCTCAATGGTACCAAATTTCATTCTGTTATCATATATATATGCCATTTAGTACCTCAAATGTCTCCGCCACTGTTTGCCTCTTGCTTTACTTTTAAGTCGTTCCCATTTTGTATATTTTTCAACAATTCTTATATTATAATCAGTAAATTCTTTCTCGGAAATCTGATTCGCTGGGGTGCTAAAAATCGGTAGCCGCTGCTCTCGGGGCCGTCATTTTACGTTTTCCTGGGAAAAAAGGCTACAAACGTTTATCGATGTAAATGTACAGAGCAGACTTAACGTTGAATCTAATGTTATTGTAAAAAAGATAACGACAACGAAAATTTCATTATGATAAATATAAATTTATATCGCTAGAAGAGGAGGGTCAAGAGGGTCTCTGATAAATTAAATTATAAATTAAATAATCGTGAGTGACCACTGTTTGGCTATTCTTCAAAGAGCTCAAAACTGGCTTTTCAATGAAAATTTTATAGTATTTGAAGCACTAATAATAATAATAATAATAATAATAATAATAATAATAATAAATCGAATTTTTATACAGGATAATCTATCAGTGCAAGAAGCATTGTTATCA
>JAYJMH010015541.1:0-21501 GCA_036873815.1 Phacellophora camtschatica
GCCAAAAAGACTAAGTGAACAATTTGGCAGCGATGGAATCTGACTGCTTGTTCAATTTTGGCTTCAAATCTTTAATACTAACTTCAGTATTCTCAGGTCTTCAAACTTCACTTTCCCCGTATCGCCATAATCAATATAAAACAAAATTGCCGCCTTCTCGTCTTCATTGGTCTCTAAAACATTGGCCCTGTACCATTTATCGTCGAAATTAAATGGCGCACAATACATGTCCCCAACGTGTACACTACTTGGTGGTCTCTCGTTCTGCGACAGTTCCGCATTTCCGAAATAGTCAGTAAGCTCCTCGTCTAGTTTGTCTAATTTTGTCCCATGTTCACTGATCAGTTGAATATAGAAGTGATTTGGGACATCAAACGCAGAGACGTACACTTGGAAATAGTCGTTTGTGGATGGAAGACGGACAGTGGGGTATCTCGGTCTTCTTGCGGGTGAAGGTGAACGCTTTTTGCCTAAGTAAGTAAGTAAAATTATGCCACTAAATCAAAGTTTTTACAATCTAAAATCTAAATTAAACAATAAAAGGTAATACATTCATGTTAAGAAAATATTAATACATAAAATACACAATAAGTTTAAAATCACGAAATTAGAAGATCGAAAGACCTTGTTTCCATAATGGTCCCTTTGGAGGTAGTGATATATATATATATATATATATATAGTTAATGAAATACGAAATTTGAGAGTGGGGGCTAAATTCGGGGATTTATGGTAAAGCTTTATGCTTAAGAAAGCCAATGTAAGGTTTTTTAGGACACTGCCCAAAAAGTGATTTCGGGACAATGTCCCAAAAAGAATCTATTCACATAAGAGTTCTTACTTGAGGACTCAATAAACCCATCCTTCTTTGAAAAAACTTTATGTTCTTCGACTTTTTCATTAACCAGGCCTTTTGCGTATTCAATTTGTGACGGGGTTCCAGTAAATGTAACTGTCCGCATTCCATTCAGATAATGATGCTGATGTCGATCAACTTCAATTTTTGCACCTTGAAACAAAAATCATTGTTAGACATTGATGGTCTAGAGTGGTTAAGGCACATTTTGACAGTGTCCTACCACCCACAATAGAAATGCATCAAAATGCATGGGTGATGGGAAAAAAAGAAAACAACTAGACTTGCAAGAATAGCAAATGTATGTGCCTGAAACTGTATGACCTGTGTCCCCTGCGAGATTTTCGCGGGCTAGGCATGTGAAATGCATGTGAAATGCGATAACTTACTGACTTTTTGCTCAAGATTTTTGAAACAGTATCTGAGCCGGTGTGAAATTTTATCTACAAGGTGTAAAAAAGCAATTTTCCCAGCTTTAAAATGAGAGCATTTTGATTGCTGTGGCTTTAACAGAAGTGGAATTGTGATGAAAAGAAAAGTATCCAGGCATACGTTTTTGAATGTAATGCTTCCAAAAAAATCATGAAAAGAAAATCTGCATGATTTTGAAGTGCTGTATCTATGGAACGGATGTATATTTCGAGTTCTAGTATTATCAATAATAAATAAGCAAAAATCGTAGTTAAAAAAGAGGGAAGTAATTAGGACTTTTTGGGGAGTGGGTATTCCCTCCTCCCCTGTGGCAATGTTGCTCATCAACACAAAAAACATCAAGATAAACATGTGTAAATAAAAATATTTCAAAAACATGTAAAGTGTAAAGCATTGTAAGAGTAATAGTAAATGAAAAGTATCCCCCCCCCCCTTCAAATGATGACTGATTGATTGTTTATTGCTCCCCTTGAAAAAAATAAAAAATAATAAATAGAAAAAAGAGAAAAGATAAACACATACCTGAAATGTTGCTTAAATCTCTGATCGTGTTTCCACCCCTTCCAATGATTCTTCCACACACCTCTTGCGGAACAAGCACCTCAACACGCAAAACCACTGGTTGATCAGCAATGAATTTCTTTATTTTAACTTCAGCTGCATGAACTCTACCTCTCTCTCCTCTGATTTCAAGAATTCTGTCCCTGTTTTTATCAACCCCTTCTCCTTCTCGTTCGTTCTCAAAATCAAGCCTGAAAATTGTCAAAAGAAAAATGTATGTAAGTGTTTTAGTAAGTCAGTTGGTCGCAGCCAACCGGAAGGCTCCTATTTTGAAAGCTAATATATATTCAGGGGTAGGCACCATCAGGGGCTGAAGATTTAATTGCTGAGAGGTATAGCCAAACACTTTTACATCGTCCTTTATTAACAATAAATACTGACCTGAAGAAAGTGGGGAGGGGGAATTAAACTGAAACTGGGGGTGGATATGCCCACCCCAGTCCACCTCTTGGCAATGCCCCTGGGTGCAACTCCTCTTACTGGTCACTTACACTTGACCACTAACTCTTGCTTTGACCAGCTCCTCTTTTGAAAGCTACTCTCTTTTCAGATCAGGCAAGGCACCACATTCATTATTTCATTTTCAGTTAATTTAAGGACGGACACCCTTCAATTCAAGGATTGATTTTCAAGGGATGCTCTATTTAAAAATCTTACACTATAAAATAACAAATTAATATAAAAGCCAAAATTTACAATAAAAGCATATTTACAAATATCTAAAAATGGAAAAGAAAAGTCAAAATAGTTCAACTAAATGTTTAAAACTATTAAAGGGAAGATGCCTGTTTAGAATTACTCATTTACTGACCTCACAGAAGACATCTGGTTGACTGTGGATTCTGTAGTTAGGAGTTCGAACAACTAGTTCCAGCCCCAGTTGGGCACAACCTCTCACAGAGTAACCACTTAGCCACTCAACCAAGTATTTTTAAAGATTAAAAGAGATTTTAAGCACTAAAAATGGTTAATAAAACTAAGAAATTTAAATCATCAAGACTGAGTGTATATAAATTATGAAAACAAAAAAATATTTTTCAATGAAAATCTCTGCAGTACATAAATTATACAAAAAAGATTAAAGTGAGATCAATTTCAGTATACATAATTTTAAAATTCCAACAATTTAATTTGATAATTTTATCTTGAAGTTAATTTTTTAAATAAGTCCCCCCTCTCAAATAAGCCCCCCTATTTTGTCAAAACAGAAATCGAATAAGTCCCCCTCTAAAATTCTGTCAGATTCAGTAAACAAGACAACACATTGATTACAAACTTTCCAGAATTATTTTTCGTACGGCCATACCTATGTTGAGTTTCAGATAATACTCTCAGGGAAGCTGACTCCTGACTAAGCCCAACTAGTTAAAGCTATATGTGTTGACAAACATTAAATAAAGAAATGAAAAAAAGGTGGAATTTCGAATAAACCCCCAGGGCTTAATCAAATTATTATGGTAGTTTAAAATGTGATTATAAAAGACGTTTGGCAGTAGGATATAGGAAGACGTTTGACAATGATTCATGATAGGATTATAATCTATATATAATTGAAATTGTTTTATTGAGTAAATATAATTTATTTTGATTTGAATAACTTTTGATTTGAAGACACAGTTCTAAATCCTAAAGGTAAACCATTCCATAGTTATATGTTAGATTTTTTTTATCATTATATTAGAATTAGTAAATTTATTGTAATTTAGTTAGATTTTTAGGTGAGACCTACTTGTAAAGCAAAGTGAAAGCTTAGCATAATAATAAAAGTGAAAGCTTATCAAAGTGAAAGCTTAGCATTTCGGAGCAGTTACTCTACCTAAAATGCAGTAGGGGAGTAACACAGGTTACATTTTTCATTATATGAATGATTCAACGATTTTTCGTAATTTGTGTGGTAAGTTCTTTGGGGTTGCTTTTCATCAAATTATTATGTGCTTACCGTATTCATTCGACATTAATTCGCGTATTCTTAAGCATTCTTTCCGCAAAATGCTCGAGCCTTATGATTTTACCAGCAGTACTCAGTAGCCTTTTCTATCTTCTGACTTCAATGTGACCAGCAGCGGACACCTCCCTCTTCTCATTTAAAAAATAATTTTTTATCTTATTCTCCTTCACAGTTTCAATCTGCATGAAATAAAACAGATTAACATGAAGTACCTACATTCCCTAGCAACATGCACAGCTGAGTAATCAAATGATCAACTACGGTGCAAATGTAGTTTTTCAAATACAAAATGACCTGAGTGAGAAAGTTTCCTCGTAGAAAATCAAGATACAATGTATTTGCACCCAACGAAGGCAACGGATCTCATTAGAAATGTTTTCAACACTTGCTCGAGGCAGTTGTAATTGGGATGGAAGATTGAAATTTGACGAAGAAATATTCTGTGATTTCAATCGCAATCAAGATGATCATGTCGTCGACGAGAGCAGGTCAACAACAACAAGTTCTGCATTATTATCGTCTTCTCGTCGCATTAAAAAGGTAACCTCACAGTAAACCCACTACTCTGGCCTTAATTAATTAATTACCGTATGATATAGTTTATTGACAAATCAAATGTTAACTTGAAAATCGACAATGTTCACTCAATGTTCGCCATGTCAAAAATAAAATATGACCTCTTGATCTTTCTATTTTATATAAACCCTTCCTTTTCCTATTCTATATTAATATGAGGTAAGTGGCTTGGTGATTTACACAATTCCCGTTAGATCACTGAAGTTAAGCTTGGTCGAGTGAGGTCAAAAACTAAACTAGCTTCTGGGTGGGGCCTCCAGCCTTCTAGGCTATTGACTAAACTAGCTCACTTCCTCATCCTTTGGAGGGGACATGTTGGTCGTGTTGTTGTGTGTCTCGATGTTATTTTGCAAGAAATTCAATTTTATTCACTGCATCCATCATTCTTAATTTTTTTTTTATTTAGAAATTTGAATTCATTTGATGCCACTGTGATGAAGATTTTACCTAATAGAATCATCAAAAGTTAGAAGCATTTATAATATACATTTTAAAATTTACTCTACTGAATTTGCCTCCAACAGGTCAGATCTTCTGCCTCAAGCACATTGTTCTATAGAGAAAGAAGTGCTTTGACTTCAGTGTCATGTGGAAATACAGAACTCAGAGCTAATGAACTGGTTCTTCCAAAGACATACATTACTAGAGAAGGTCACTTAGTCTTGTTTGCTGTCATAGATAATGATCTGTTTGCCCTTGTTAATTCTGCTGAAGACTTCTCAAAGAAATCTTCAAAGCAGCCAAGACTGTTTAATGAGAATGTTGAGTTGCTCAGTCAGTTTGGTTCTCTTGAAGAATTTGTTATTTCAATTCTCCACTACAACCATAAGAAGGTAGCTAGTTAATATTTACTTACATTGTTCTTTTCTTTGAAATTATTATTATGAAAAAAGGTCTCAATTCATGTTTTGACAAAAATTAGTAGTCAATAAAAATTGGATGACAGAAAAAGCTGCATTTTAAATTATTTGACTCCACCAGACTGCATGCTGGATCCAAAGATTCTAGTGATGAAGCAAATTTGTAAAATATTTAATTTCGAAACAAGACGAAGCAACTTGAAGCAAAAATGACATTTTTATTATGACATTAATTACATTGTTATTTAATAATCATTGTTGATATTTCGCCACAGCATTCAGGTCTTCTTTGGAACAAACATGTTGCTTTACACTGTGTCTAAATTAAAATATTTGATTGCACTTCAAACTCATATTACCTTTAACCATAAACAGTGCATAGATCCCAAATTAATTTAGTCAAGTTAGACCTGTATGGTTGTTATCTTGTACCCAGACTTGTTTGCCAACTAGACCTATCAAATATAAGTTACAATAAAGACAGAATTTTTTTAGGTTTCAAGAGATTTTTTTAACAAAAGGCCAGCATCATTTTTGTGAAAAAATAAGCATAGAATTCTTTTGGATGAAAAATCTTACGGAGTTTTAATTAAAATTTTCAAACGAACACTTGGCATTATTTTTTGCAACAAAGTAAACGAGTAAAGTTTTTGAAAGACTTTTGACAAAAATCAACAAGTTTTGAGGAAGTTTCTTAAATGAAAAGTTGGCTTTATGGTCTTCTTCGAAATGAGCAGTGGTATTTTGTCTTTAAATTAAATTTATAATTTTTTTACAATCATCTTAAAATTTCTTTCATGAAATTGGACAAATGCGAATTGTTAGAGGAAATTTCGAAATTTATTCTAACTTCAAACATCAATTTTTAATTGAACAACACCCACAATTAATTGTTATTCAAAATGCAACGTAGGTAACTGCCGTTGCATCAACAATAACGGCAGTCAAACCTAAAGCAAACACAATACTAGGAGGTTGGATTTTCCCCCTGAAAATATCATAGTTTTCCATAAATAAAATATCACTGAGCCTTATGGTCCTTCCCAGTGTAAAAGGGTTAAGCTCCAAGTTTTCCAGCTTCGGAATAATTATGATGAGTTGTCAAATAGGTTTTGAACTTCCTTAAACTGGCCAATGGCTAACTATTTGAAATCGCTCCTTTTTGCCACCTAAACAACAAGGTGGTATTTAACTCGAAGAGTTTTAATGTGCTAGAAAGTTATTCTGACAAAACAACAAGTGGTACACATTTGGTACTTACTTATTATGTTAATTTTTAGGAGAAGTATCTGTATGCCCAAGCAAATAAAATGGTGTCTAGAATAACACAACAATTACAAAGAAAATCTTTCATTAAAAAAAGATTAGTGAGCTATGCAGTAAACCAGAATGACGAAAAAGAGAAGGTTCAGCAGGGTACGCAGGAAAATCAAAAGTTTGAGGATCAACACAAGAATTATGACAAGAAAGTTACAGTTGGGAGGTAAGCTATAAAAACTTTGATACGCCCCTGCTTGTTTAATGCATGACACAGGGTTGGCAAAGAAATATATAAAAAAAGATAAGCGTATTTCTAAGAATGTTTAGCAATGATTTCTTGTTTTGATGTACATTTTGCATTAGTTTGAGAATTATCGTTTTGTAAAGATCTATGCTTCTTAGCTGCAAGACCATACAGTATGCTTTAAAGGCAGATCAAATTTTCGATCAAGTAAAATCAGAACGCACTGTTTTGGAACGAAATATCTAAGTTTAAAATTATTAATGAGTTCAAAGTAACAATGTAAACCTTTCCTACTTCCCCAAGAAACAATTTTGATCAAATTTATCCCACAGTAAATTTATATTCTTGACATGTACATAACTGTAATGATTTTAAAATTAATCTTTTGTTACAGTAGTCGGATCAGTTGCTCAAGTATACATGGAAAAAATAATGTTGAGCTTGGGAGCGTATTTAACGACGACAACGAGGCTACTGAGTTTGTTCGTCTATCATTAGCACCTTCTAGAGCAGTTGATAGGGGGAAGCTGCGATCACCATTACTGACAAGGAAAGCTTCACCGTTCAGGAAGACTGACGAGATGCAGCCAAAAGAATATGTTAGCTTCAATATGGCGTTGAATCAACAAGCTCAAAATTCGTCAAAAAGAAGCATGTTTGGGAGTGACTATGGGATCAACATAACTGGAGAACATCCTTCTTCAGAATTAGACTCACAATTTGGTATGGAATATGACCAAGGCCTTGTTCCGCAATCGGTAAAGAATCTTATAAAAAATGTACCTCAAGCACAAGGATATTTCCAGACCGATGATAATTCGTCAAACTTTTTGACGTCGACAGTTCGAATGCAACGGAGACGCACAACATCACCTAGTTACCGCCCAAACAGCGTCGAGGGTAAGAACGTTTTGCCTTTTATGTTTGATGGAAAGATAGGAAATAGTATCCAGCAGACGTCTATTGACAAAGCAAGGAAACCAAGTGCCAACCAAAAACAACAAAGAATAGGATCAAGCTCGTGGAAAGACCTTGAAAATGTCAACTTGCATCCGAGAATCTCGAGCTCAAAACCTGCACCGGAAATACGAGGTATTTTTATTTATTTTGTTTAATTGCTCAATGCTAAATTTTAAAATCAGAAAGACGTGGTTTACTACTAGTTTCAAAAAAACATAGCATGGCTTTGTTTGTTTTGATTTTCTGCTTGAGAGAATTCTCTTTGTCTTCGATGGCTAATCGCTTTGAAATTGGCGTGTCGAATTCGTTATTGTTACAAAATCTGCCCTTGTTTCACACAGCTCTATAATGGAAAGTAATGGTACAATAGCTGATCTGAAAGATGAAATACATTATTTGTATTAACAATGAGAATATTAAAGCCCTGTTTACACTAGACCTGACTGCTATCATTGTGTTCATACTACTACGCTGTATCCGGTTTTGAAAGGGCAGAGGCCCCATTATAAATGAAAGACACTGTCTTCTCTGTAGTTGCTTAAGATGTCTAACATATCATTTAGTTGCTACATAATCTCCAAAATCATAACAAATATGTTTCCA
Organism: Phacellophora camtschatica; assembly: GCA_036873815.1. NCBI lineage: Eukaryota > Metazoa > Cnidaria > Scyphozoa > Semaeostomeae > Ulmaridae > Phacellophora > Phacellophora camtschatica. Next base: position 8,301 of record JAYJMH010015541.1, read on the forward strand.
AAATCAGGGCAAAAGTCTTGATTTTTGGAAAAGGGGAAGGATCCGGACCTCCAGGACTCCCACTAGTTGTCCTCCTGATCATCCTTCGTTAGAGTGTAAAATTTGATCTTTAGAAACCTTCCTCGTTAAACAATTAGGTATGTTTTAGGTGTGGTGCATAATTTTCCTTTATTTTCTTCAACCTTCCTCCGATCAGTGACCGTGCGATCGCAATGTTTTCTTGACTCTGTTGATTACATGTATGTTCCATTAAAAATTTGTTGATAGTGCAGCTAAGAAAGTAATAGGGTGTTTCGATTCAGGAAGATTTCTGTTACGATTACAACATGAGAAACGGTATAATCCATTGTCGTCTTTAGGCCAAAAAATCTGAAAGCTTCAAGAAGCGGAGAAAAGAAACTTCAGTACAGATTTACATTAAAAGACCTATCTAATAAAAAATCTTTGATATCGTAAAAATAAAAGGTATAATGTGCAATGCTGCGAAATCGCCTTTTTGAATACTCGCAATTTCAAAATCCAATCTAACATTTTGCGCTCGAACATATCATCTAAACTATCATGTTTTTCTCATTTCTTTTTTCAGCGTTAGGTGTTACACCATCAGCCATTGCCTTCACCTCAGACGAGTTCTTACGATTGCTTGAAGTCAATTCAACAAATGAACTTAGTGTCAACATTCCGATTCCAAACGAAACCGCAAATCTAAATAGGACAAATATTGATGATATCTCCAACACGAACTCCAATCAATTAGTGCAGACTTTTGATAAACTGGTATGTATGTATGTATGTATGTAGTAAAACCGCACATATTCGATTCGTTGCATTAACAAATTAGAATGCAGCATTCGATAACATGGATTAGTTTAGGCTGGATTAACTTCCAGTGTGAAGAACACGTTAAGTTGAAAGCATGCTGTGTTATTGGTCTGTGTTATTTGTTGGACCCCATAGCTCTAACACACTCTCTGTTGTATCCTTTTTTGCAGCCAATGTATGTTCATTCGTTTGCGAATTTTTAGATTTAATACACATATAAAAAGTACCTCACATATATTTTTCTAAGCATCTATTTTACAACTTTATTTTTTACTTCAAATCTCTGAAATACTAGCATCCGTTATAAAGAATATATTGTGATTTTATTATCTGCGAGCCTTTTATTTAACAACCTTCAAATTGAATTTTATTAAAAACCTAAATAAGCTGATCAAAACGTTTGTAAGTTCTTACATGCGACTTTTACTTTAATGAAAATTGAAACAGTTTAGAAAATTTGAGTTAGGATTGGGATTGGCATCTGTGTCTTACTGTATATTTGTCTTACTGTATATTGTCTTACTGTATATTTGGCATTTGTGAAATAATCTATTAATGGCATCTATGAAATAATAATACATAAATAATATTATATATTATAAATTATATTTGGCATCTATGAAATAATCTTACTGTATCGTTGTTTTATTGTATATTTGGCATGTGTGAAAATAATCTATCCTAATTAACCTTCATTCTTTATTTTCTCCAGAACGATAGACTCCAAACATCACAAGGAAACAGCAATGATCAGAATTCAGATTCAATATCTGATATTGACTCTATAATACGAGAAGGCTCTGTTTTGAGTATCGGCGAGGCCAACAGAAGAATGGGAGTAGAAAGCGACAGACTATTGAGCCGGGAAATCTCTAACAATCTTTTATTTGGTGATGATACAGAAGACGATGAGATATTGTTCAGTTATATCAGTCCGAGTCTACGTCAAGGGTCTTGGAATCCAGAGATTTCTTTCTCAACTCAAGGCCAAGATGAGACGTGCTCAGACATAGAGAGTTCGAAAGGAACAGAATTAGGCCGTTGGAACACGTCATCAGAGAGTGAACAGATACTGTCAGGAAATGTCGATATCAATGATAATGAAAGTTACAGCGAATCGTATGGGATAAGCTACGTGTCGTTGAAACGAGATGGCAGTACCATGGAGAAAAGTGCTACTGAATCGCTTAAATCAGCTCAATTACATACCCTTGGTGATGGAACAATAGACTATAATGATTCGAGCATTCGTCCTGCCGGATCAGATAAACGCTCTCAACAAGGTTTTACCAGCACGTCACGTCAATCGTCTCTTTTTCGGGGAAATGTTGAAAGTTTGGGAAACTTTCCGAGTGCGAGGTCAACATCGACAAGACGCACAGATGAAGACCGGCATCAAGATGGGAAGAATGAGTACGAGAACAAGCTTACTAGCGAAGAATTGAACCCAGAAGAGTTTGAAGGGATCTCAAATTATGCCCGCAGTGAAATATTGCAAAGTGCAGATTTGCACAAGGATGAAAATCAATTTACCGACAAAGGCACCCCTTCTCAAGAAACCTCTATAAACGACAAAACATTGCCGAGCCAATCTTCAGTAGGTATCAGAAGTCCAGAATTAGAGTACAACAAAAGTTTGGAACAACGCCGATCAACGTTCGATTCAGATGCGGCCACGAATGTTTCTATTAGAGACAGTATTCGAGATGCAAAAATGATAGAACAACCGGGTGTAAAATTCACAGGACTAAGCTCAGCTGGAAGTCAAATAGATGCTTCCGAACATGATGAGGATAAGATGCTTGTTGATGCTAATAATTTTGATAAGCATTCGATGCCTGCAGCTTCGTTTTCTTCGCATCAAAATAGAGGTATGTGTGTTTTACTGTCAATTGTAGTAATTTTTCTCGAACTAATCCCCTGAAATTAATCCCTGATACACATTTTATGATCCACTTTATCGTAAATATTTCCACTTTACATTTGTCTATTCGATAGCTTCAGGTCATGTCTCCATGCTAATAGATGGAGCCTTGGCATCAAATGTACCCTTGTCAGAGTATTTAATGCGGGGCAGAATTCATTTGCTTGGATTTTGAAACATACTAATGCCTAAACCTGTTATCAAATGGGTCTTTGAAAGTACAAGATTTTAACGAAGAACCTAGGCAAAGCGACAAGAGATTTTAAAAGACTTTGTGGAATTTACGAGTCAGGTTAGTTGTGATTAAAAATGGGAAAACCTTTACCTCCATTTCTAAATCTAAACAAGACCGCAAATGCAGGATACGCAAAATCTAGGTATATCTCTGCACGATATGACATCAATGTATTCAGTTGTTGCTCAAATGATAAGGCTTATGTTTCAATGGAGAGTGCATCGCAGCTGCCCTTTGTCTAAAAATACTCAATGATTCAGTCAGCTTATCTACTGGCTGCGGTAGGTTCTGGCTCTTTAAATAGGAACACGAAAATCAACAAATTGAAAACAAAACTGAAAGGTGACCCGCTCTCCCTCTTAGTTTAAAATGAACTGAGAATGGAATGAACTGCCTGACTCGTCATTCGTCGGGTAACAAGTTTTCATTCCAATTGCTACATAATGTAAAGAATAACGACATTATAAATAGTGTGTGTTATAACACATAATGAATGCACAGTTATTGATAAACGTTTTGGAAGTTGTGAACATTTGCTTGGCTAAATAGCACGATTCTGCATCTTATTGATTCATTATCAACAGGTAGCGGTATGTTATTTCAATTTCAATTCCAACATCTGTGTTACGCGTACGCTAATAAAGGCATTATTTTTAAATTTAAATATTGAAAGGGCTGCATGTTTGTAATGTTGTTGCAAGGCAACAGGTGCCAATATGTCATTTTCATTACAATATCTGCGTTTACACAGTTTGTACGAATCCAAGTGCTTTGTTCTTGAATCAGTTTTTGTGGTTTATGCTTGCTTCAGAATAAGAATTTTTCACAGCATCTAATGTAGGATAAAACGTTAGGGTCTTTGCATTTAGTTGCAATGCAAAGTTTTCATTGATATAGAATGTTTCCTCTGCCATGCAATAATTTCAGATGCTAGAATTATCTTTTACCTGTTTAAAATCTTATCATTTTTTCAGATGAAATCTCGACTACAATGCCGCTAAATCAATACAGTGACACACAACGCAAAATTGGGGATAACAAAACCCTTATTAAATCTTCAGCAGATGTTGATGAGTTCTTACGAGAAAATGTGATATCTACAGGATTAAATATTGAGAGAAATGGAAGAAAACAAGCTGATCCGATTAGGGAAGATTCCAACGCGAACCGTGAACGTGTTTTTGTGGAAAGCAGCATATTTGGTACTCAGCAGCTGCTAAAAAGTCAAACAGCTAAAGTGAAAAATGAGATAGACGACGAACGTTCCAGGAAGAAACTAGAATTTCCTTACAATCACAACGGAAATCTGAGTTATGAAAAAGAATTAGTTATTGGTAAACGTGAAGATTTAAATAAAGACACAGCTGTTCATGACAAAACCATGGTTTTGTCTAAAAATGTTGTTAAAAGTACAAACAAACCCGTTAGCAAAGTTGAGAAACAAACTGTCGAGTTGAAGATAGATTTGAAGGTTGAAGAGGAAAGTAGCCCAGAAAACGGTGCTTCTGATCTAGGGAAACCAGTATCTTTTAATACACATATTGGGGAGAAAAATGCACAAAATAGGAAGGAAAGTTTACGGCTTGATGGACTTGGGGGAGAGGAGACCAAAAAGGATGATAATACTCTTGATGAACTGAAATTATTGTTGCAGAAAAACCAGGAAGATACGCAGAAAGCAAAGGTGGGTTTAGAAAACTTTTAACACGTTTGTAGATACTTTTTGGTTTCCAACTTGAACGTGTATGTAGCTGCTTACTTTGAAGAATTTTCTAGCAAATAATTTTAATGGAAATGGAAGTTTTCAGCACCTATGTCAGTAATTTTAAAATGAAAAAATATCGGTATTATTCGGTAATATTTTTACTCTAATATTTTTATCATTTCATTTATTTTCTCTGTTATTTTGTTGTTATTTGTTATTGTCGCTTGCATTAATTTGCCATTCTTTGCAGAAAAAACAGGCTGACAGGGCTCCGATAAAGCGCCCAACTCAAAAACCAAAGAAAAAGAAAACCACATCTCAGAAAAGCGATGCTCCTAAAAAATCGAATGACTCCAAGAATCTGTCACCCGTATTGGACCTGCCAAAAAAGATGGCCACAGTTGAAACGATGATTGGGATGCCGAAAGAAGCCGAAATCATCCCGAAAATTATTCCGGACACCGAACCCAAGGTTATGAACGAGAATGAGACTGCTGATGAGAATTATAGAAGCGACGAAAACAAGGCAGAAGCAATACAACCTGTTTCAAAACGAAAAGTACGAATAAAAACAATGGAAGTAAAGAAAGTATCGGCGATTGATCCCAAAAAGAAAGGTGCTTATCCACCATCTAAAACAAAGCGGGGTGTGAAGCAGCCAGCGAGAAAGAATGAAAGTGCGAAGGAGAAACCAGAAGAAAAGTTACAGTATGAGGAACAGATGAAATTACTCAAAGAAAAAGAGATCGAACAGCAAAGAGCAAGGGAAACCGCCATGGCAAAGCAGAAGGCCATCGAAGAGGAAAGGGAGAAGTACAAAGAGGAAGAAGAAGAAGCTGTGAAAAAGGAGATCGAAGCAAGAAATAAACTGGCTGAAACTAAACTAAAAGCAAAGGAGGAACGGGAAGCGAAGAGACAAGCTGATGCAGATAAACGAAGACTGATGGTATGTGTGTTTTGCAATCACTCGTGTTATGATCCTTGATAAAAGTCTCTTGAAAATCAGTTTTCCAAATTTTCAAATGCAATGAAGTAAATGGACTTTTATTTCAGTATGCGTCAACGAGAATTTGAGCATTCGTGACCGAAAAGGCTTGAGTTGTGGTAACTTAAATGCATATTTAAGTAACTGTCTCTATGATCAAGATGCAATGCACTCTGTCATCGAATAGTAATAGAATTAGCTGCTGTTCGATAAAAGAACACATTGCATCTTGGTCATAAACCCATTCCATCATCTTTAGCGGAATTGTCTACTGTTGTTGATTTTGCCACAATCTATCTTTTCCTCAACTCAAACATCTGTCGCTTCCAAATCACTGTTTTGCTTTGCTTGCATATATTTGCAGGAGTGCAGGTGTACGTTACAACAAAGGAGAGTTTTGTGTTTGACCCAACTGTGACTTCATTTAAATTTCAAATCAGCCAATCATGTCACCTAATTTTTATCACATGATCAAAAATACTGGAAATTGATTGGCTCGTTGCAACATTTAGACAAGTTGACTGGTGACCGAAATGCAATTTATTTTGTTATTAACCTAAAACAGTGAATTCTCTTTGCGACTCAGATCACCAATCAGGTCACCGCTCCAGCTGTTTTCGTAGATTAAAAAGGCCAGATTTTTAAGACTGTTTTACTATGATATAAAGAACATAACAAATTTATTGAATAGCATACCTGTGTGACGTTTTGTTCATTGGAAGTTTTCTTGCTTTTGACAACGTTCATCCATGACGAAATTCATTTTCCACTGTTTGTGTTGCGTGGTTGTGAATCTATATGCAAGAAGAGATTATGAATCTTTAAGTACTCCATAAGTATATTTACAATGCTGAATAATATAATGATATACAAAGATTCAATGCAAGGTAATAATGATTCTAAAAAAACCAATTTATTTTTATTCGTACGCGCAATTGGTTACAAAATGTAATTCGCTCTGATACTGTCAATTTCAGTAAACCAATTCACGCGCAGAGATGTTCCCCAAGCGGATGTTTGGAGACCGATTCATAAGTCCGATGTACATATATATTTATATATCCTGCTTTTCATTTTTGTATAATGTTGGTTAGTGTACTTACCAAAGTTAGTGTGCCGCTGAAAATATAAACCGTACACAATTTGGCATGAACATTGTGAGTTCAGTAGACTTGCTCCAAGTCTATTTCGTTTCGTTAATCCTTTCCTGAGGTGTTCTCCTCCGCGGAGTATTTTCCTCCGCAGACACATCTTTTATTTTATTCAACTTTTGTACTGATTAACGAAATAGACTTGGAGCAAAAGTTACTCAGTCTAGACCTAAACCAGGTCAATGGTTTAGAATGAATTATATTGTGAATCGGAACTAAAATCTATATCTTTATGTTTTCGCACGTGATGTGACAGAATGAAGCCCACTTTTAAGAAAATTTGCATAAATTGGACGTGTGTATTGAAATATTTCGATCCCAAAACCCAAGCTTAAAATGTTCTGGTAACACACCCGTCCCTGAATGTTCTGAACTTAGATTTACTTTGCGATATTTCGGGGTTCTGCATGTAAACTGGACATGCTACAAGTTCCTCTCTCAAATACGGGGAACAGGGAAAGACAGGAAAACGGGAGCGGAGTAGAAGGAAGGAGGAGAAGGGAGAGAGGGGGAAAAGTTTCTTTCTCCCGTTCCCGTTTCTATGTTTTTTCCTGTTCCCCGCATTTGAGAGAGGGACTTGAACAGGCCTTTATTGACAGGTTTATTCTTTCAAGACTTATATGTAAGAATTATATTCTTCTTTGCTTCAGGTAGAGCAACGTAGGGAGGAACGCAAACAAAAAGAGGTGGAACTTGCTGAGAAAGAAAAAGCAGCGGAACGACTTAAATATGAAAGAGAAAGAAGAGCGACTGAAATCAAAGATCAAAGAGAAAGGCTTAAAGAGCAAGAGAGAGTAGAAGAAGAAGAAATATTAGAAAGAGAACGATTATACGCACTGAAAATGGAAGAAGAAGAAAAGAAACTAGAAGAAGAAAGAATAAGAATGGCACAGGTAATTAATGAAGAAACACTATTCAGGAAACATAAACAAGAAATGTTGCTAAAAGGAAATTGAATTTCTAAAGGCTGACGAAAGCTTACATGTAAATTGTGGTTCATTCATAGGCATTAAGAAATGAACGTGATCTGTTCACACACTCATACACCACCGGTACATGGACACAGGGAAGAATAACAACTGGCGTTTATTAATTTAATTCATGTTGATCGTGATAAAAGTAAAAAATGTATACACTGTCAATGGTACATAACAAGAATTTGCAAAGAAACACTTCATAGGTGTAGAAACATTATATTTATTGTGTTAGTCACACCCCGTTGTTTTTTTCCCCAGCGTTTTTTGCTCCGGGAATTCCCTGGTGGAAAAATTTATCCGGAAAAATACTGCGTTCCCGCCAGAAAGTTGGAGAAAACTGGGAATCCCGGTCCAGAAAATGATACCACATTGATAGAGAAAGGAGGAAAATTTTTCCTAGTGGCTTTTTACCATGCCATTGGGTCATTGTTTAGTCTATATTCACACCTGAAGTGGCTTAAGCGCATAAAATGGACTCGAATAAACCATCAGTGCAGAAGTTAGGTGCCTTTTATGATGATTGGTTGTTAGCAAAATGACTAAATTGAGAACCAAGTTGTAAACTGAAAAAGATTTTAATCTTGATTAAATATTCCAACCGCCGTAGGTTTTCAAAGAATCCAAGACTTTTTCGTGCATTTTAGAGGCTGTGATGAGGCTACGCTTTTTGAAATATTGTCTAGCTGACTTTATTTTTATTGCAGGACGAGCTAGAACGACTGATCGAAGAACGCGAATACAGAGAACAGCTAAGAAGAGTCGCCGAAGCGCAGGAAGAGAAGCTGCGACAATTGGAAGAGAAGCGTCACTTGGAAGAGCAGCAACAGCAGAAGAATATCGAAGAGGAACGCGAACGCCTGAAGAGAATCGAATATATGAAACTACAAGCTGAGCTTGAAAGACAAAAAGAATCAGATAGATTAGCTGACGAGAAACGAAAACAGGCTTTGCTGAGATCTGCGAAACGAAAGGCTCAACTGCTCAATCGAAGGGAAGACAACTTAGAACGAATGTTTGACTTGAAGTGCAAGAGAACGGCACAGAGTATCTCCAGATCATTCACTTTCACGTACTTTGTTCACATCCCAAGACACGTGTGGGAGGTGCCTATTGGTTGGAGCAAAAAAAAGAACACAAAGGGTAGTACCAGGGGTAAAAACAGGCCCATATCAGTTTCAACGGGCGCCCCAAGCTCTAAATGAACAGAAAAAACGCGTGGCCATAATTTCAAATGTTAGACAAATATTAGACAGATAATGTAATATATATTGGTATGCCAAGGGAGAGCATCATATAGTCTAGTGTTTTAACCCTTTCACGTCATGATTTATTTCCAATTAACAGGCAAATCCTATGTAAGTTTTATTTTGCAGAGGGTGCCACAAACAAACTAACTCAATTCCAAAAAGATGAACTTACGTTAGAACATTTGAAATTATTGCAAAGTTCTAATAAAAGGTAATTAATAAAAGAAAGAAAACAAGAAAAGATGTGATAGATAAGTTAAAAACTATAAATAAGGAAGCTGAAGAAAAGAAAAATGAGAAAATTGAATTACAAAAAGATAATATTGAGGTATTAGAAAATGACAGAAGGATTTTAACAGAAAGTTTAGAGAAAGCTCTAGCTGATAAATTACGAGAACAAAAAAGGAAACCATACTACAAGTCAAAAGTTTCAGATAGAAATTATTGTGGATCAAGGTTTGCAGAACTTGATAATTAAATAAAGACCTTACAAAATGAAAAATTGGAATTAGAAGAAAAATTGGAAGCTTTAATGAAAACAAATGAAGCTCAAACTTTTAAGAACGGAAAGTATACAGAAGAAATAAGAATGCTCTATCAGGATCTGCTATGCTCAGGTATGAGCGCGAACAGAGTTACATAAGTGGTGCAGTCAGTTCTTAAAAAATTAACAAATTTCAAGTTCGATCGACTGCCAAAGGAAACGTCTGCCAAATACATGTTGTTGGAGGCACGAGGAATGGCGCAGTTACATGTGGCTAATGAGTTGCTCGATAAGTGCGAATATGGTAACAGGACTTTGCAAACTGACGGTACTTGTAAAGAAGGTTACTCTTATGTTACTTGTGACATTGTAAAGGATGATGGAAAAATTTTGTGCTGTAGAATGAGAGATATTGCTTGTAAAAATGCAGAAACACAGTTGAATGTTGTAAAAGATGTAATGAAAGATTGTGTAAAAATGCTAGGTGAGAAAAATATTGAAAAATCAAATGCTAAAATTATTAAATCAATTAAAATTTTAATGTCAGATAGATGCATTGTGCAAAAGAAATTCAATATGTTATTTAAGGAATACATAGAGGGGGTAATTCTGGCAGTGATAGAAGGATGGAAAGAACTGAGAAGGAAAGAGCAAGAGAAATTTAAGCAGACAAACGACTTTTTTGTGGCTTGCATTTTATCGTTGGGTTGGCGGATCAAGCAGAAGCATCCTTGCATGTTTGGGATAATTTATTTTGGGGTTCAGATAAGGTTGGGTCAGTTGCTCATGGAGGTTATTCAAATGGAGAGTCTGGGACAAAAAGGTTGATAAGGACAGTTTGTAAAGCAGTTCAGGAAAGAGGGTCAGAGAAATCAGGGAAAATGGTTCATTTTCGTACATTTATGGAGGAAATGTTTCCTGAGTTGATGATAGATGGTTTGCCTATGATTCCCTTCATAGGAAATCGATTCATTGTCTTTTTTTTCAACGGAGGTGGTGTTTTTTACTTGTTTGATTGTTTGCAGATGTTTCTCAAAGAGGTGAAGAAGGATGATCGGCTAGTTAAGGCAGTTTTTATGACTTGAAAGTTGTCTCGTATGTCGCAAGATGTAGGGCTTTGGGTTTGGTGAGTAAGTTGGTGACAGGTCCGTTGTGGAGAACGATAGAGAAAGAAATGCACATCTTAGATATGACACAGCATTACCAAAAATTGTTGAAATAATTTGAACTTTGGGCTGAAGATTCATCTTACTTTCTGTCTGGTGAAAGTCGATTGTTTGGTGATGAAGTTCACAGGGTTGTTCGTTCTGGGATGCAACCACTAGACACAGTGTTTAGAGTTGATTTTTTCTGGCTTCTGTGTTGTGATTAGGCGTTTGTTGTATGATCATCTGGAGGGTGGAGAACTAGATGGTAAAGAATTAAATACGGACTTTAGGAAAGAAACTGGAAGTGTGCCATAGACAAATGCGCAACCAGAGAGAGACTTTGGCATGTTAGATTATTTAATGAGGAGTCGTCCGAAAGCAACAACAATGGCTCTGGAAGATAATGTGCACAAACAATAAGACAATGGCGTGGAGAGACAGTTTAACTCCAGAAAAGAAAACAATGATGGTAAAGTTGGCGATGGATTCAAAGAAGATGCAGAGAGACAAGTTCATGGAACGGAGTGAAAAGATCAGAAAAGAAAGAGCAAAGAAGATGACAGAAACAAGAGAATCAAAGGAAAACAAAGAAAGAGAATCAAGAAAAGGAAAGGAAAATTTAACAAAGGAGGTTGAGAAGGATGGAGGTTTGTGGGATACAGAGAACAGAGTGAATGAAATGTTGAGGGAGTGTACTTCGGAAAGTGACAAGAAATTGAATTTAAAAACTCAAATTAAGTTTAGGGAGAAAGTTATTAGTGCTAAAAAGGAAGATAAAAAATTGTTTCATTTGTCCGAAAAAGGAAAACAATTAAGAAGTGAACTCAAAGCAAATTTGGTAAAGATTGTTTGTATTGCAATGGCTGAAGCTCTGGAAGTTGACGCAGAGGAGAACAGAGAATGTTATGTAGTTACCATAGACAAAGAAAACATTTTGGCTGCAAAGAAAACATTGAAGGATAAGGCACTGGAAGCGATTGACAAAACAAAAAAGAAACATATAAAGAGATCAGGTGTTGATGCTGGGAGGAGAGAAAGATTTAGAAATAGTTTTTGCAAATTATCCGAAGATATTGAGGCAAATGACTTGGTTGGGAAGATTGTGAGACACAAGTTTGTTGAAAATGTGGAGGAGACGTGGTTTAGAGGGACAATTGTAAGACGCGGTGTTGGTCAAAACAGGGATAACTTTTACAGGGTTAATTGCCAAACATTCGAACACATTACACGATGCTCTCCCTCAGTTTTATCTGCATGCTACATCAAGATCAAGCATCATGTAACGTCCTGCGCAATTTTACTCGAGATTATCGCTTCTCAATTCCACCATCATTGAATCCTACACAGCATCAAAATTCAAATAAATTATCATGATTATAAATGATTATCATAATGATATCATTTTCATTTGAATTTGTTCACTGGAATTTCCTACTTTCCCACTGTTTAGTATTTAGAATTTATTCCTGGAAGGGCCATATGACTCGTGGCAAATATTGCAAAATCTCATAATGTTATGTTGAATATGGCAATCTTGCGATAAATGGATAGGTGTAGGTAGTATATAAAAATGTGCAGTTGTTTATGACTGCTATAAGGAAGAAGAAATTCTTTGGAACATAATACAAAATGCCCTTTACATGAGACCCGGCTTGCTGGCCTGAACCATATTTGGTGTTAACATTTGAAGGCGGCATAAAATTCATGCCGGCACGAATTTCATGTCGTCTTTTTCGTGCCGACACGAGTTTTCATTACGGCATGAAAATATCATGTTAACGCATTAAAATTTTTACCTATCATTTCACTCATTCCCTCTAGTTGCGTGGGAACTCGTAATAATTGAAGTGCTTTTCCTCAAAATTGTATGCCGTGATGAATTCCATGTTGGGTCTTTAAAGGGCCTATAAACCCCCAATTACACGGCAAACGTTTTAGCAGGGGACGGATAAAAATGCACGTGTACCATAATGACGGCTCGAATAAAAATTGTAGCGTAAAAGCTATGCAGAACCAATTGTTTTGGTACGAGTACAAAATTTTATCCATGCCGTGCCAACAACTTTTATGGTGTAAATGGTGCCTAACTCGCTGGGTGAAAACCATTTTATTTTCACTGATTTGTACAAATTATAGATGGACCGTGATAATCATTATAAAACTAATGGCAAGGGAGTAGTTATTTATTTCTGACATTTTCAGAATTTTATTTATTAGGTTTAATTTAGGATATGAATGAAGATTTTTATGGAAAATTTTGTGTTTCCTTGGTTATTTTCTGCATTAAAGAAACTTGTAAGTAAATCACATGAAAAGTTCTAGATGAATATCAACTATCAATCCACGCCATATTTATTGCGGAGAAAGATCCAGCATTCTACGACGATCCGGGTTGTGTTTGCTTTCTCTACACTCCTATCGTGTGATTAATATCTTGGAAAATTTTCTGGCAGTGCCTCGATGTATCAGGGAATGAAATTTATAATAGGGATTTCCTATAGAAAAAATATTCATTCCTCGTTG
>JAYJMH010015552.1:5872-89136 GCA_036873815.1 Phacellophora camtschatica
AGAAAACCCTTTCACTCTGGAAAAGGTATTATGGCCCATTGACAAACAACGTAAAATGTCATATTTTCATGAGGTAAGTACGGAAAGATCTTTATATAGATTTAAGAAAACCCTTTCACTCTGGAAAAGGTATTATGGCCCATTGACAAACAACGTAAAATGTCATATTTTCATGAGGTAAATACAAGCAGATTTTGTATTAATTTAAGATATTTCGACGTAAGTTTGTCTTTTGAATTAAGTTGGTTTCAATGTGCTACCCCCTGCAAAATAAAACTTGCATATGGTTTTCCTGCTGAGCAGAAATAAATCTGGGCGTATAAGGGTTAGGAGATACTTTTCCAGTTATTTTGACGGCACCTCAAAAAGGTAAAACACTGCCTGGAATCGGCCTAAAATAAACATCTGTAGACGAAGTATTCAAAATTTTAAATATCTTTTTCTACGCCTATAAATAGTAAAATCAAAAATGGAATTTAAGAATAACGAATCTCATTTAAAACATTTTTGAAAGACTGAAATTTTATTTTTAAAATGTAAAATTCTTCGAAAAAGTTTTTCGAAATGGCGGATGAAATGTATATTTTATGCAATTAGGCACTTTCGAAGAAGTACACATTTAAAATCTAAAATCTCTTAATAACCATGGGCTTTAGGAATTGTAGTGTATTTCCATTTTTTGGTTTCCTATCGCCCATGCATTTTTATTGTGTCCTCCCACCTATGCCCAAACGAGAGAGAAAATTAACCGTTATCAAAACACGCACAAAAACACGCAAACATTATACGTATCGTAGCATTTGGTGATAATCACAGCAAAAAAAAATACGTAAATAATTGATCAAGAGATATCTAGATATTCAAGAGATAATTAGAAAACACGTTACTTGTAATACGTACATTTCAAAGTTCAATCAAAACGCGTTCAGATTTACAAACGATTGTACTGAATTATAATATAACTACAAACTCAGCTCAGTTTCATTACAATAGTGCAGTACTCATATTTATACAGTCTAAAGTTGATAGGGTACACGAGCATAGGGAACACAGTCCAATGTCCGTAACAATGTCCGTACAAGAGCATCGGCCAACGTCCGTAAGACAAAGTGCTGCTTCACAAAACGTAAGATGTATTTTAATTGGAGATTTCATTAGCACAGTGTTCATTAAGAGCATATTTTATACAGTCCAAAAATCAAAGGGTACAATGGCACAGGTCAAAAAACATATGTCATAGGTTAATGTCTATGAGACATAGTATCGTTTCTACAAAAGGGATAGCTAATCTCCACGAAGCAAAAGGCGTATTTAAATTGGAGATTTCATTGGTACAGTGCTCGCAAGAGAAAATCTCATACAATTGAAAAGTTGAAAAGGCATATGTCAATTTCCACAAGGCATGCTACTCTCTCTACAAAGAGAACTGCCATGTTTTGTAGGTAACCTAACAAAGGTTCTCAATTTCGGGCATATAAAATTTCAAAATGCTCAAATTGAGGAGGCGAGTCTACTCGCAAGGTGCAGAAACTACGCTGTTTGAACTCCTATTCACTTTAAAAATATTTTTTCTAGTTTCTTAAAAATTACAGCATTTCTCCACGTTTGACAACCTGCTGTTGCGGTTCAATCGCCTTAGCTTCTGAATCTGAATTTGAATCTGAATTTGACTCTCTATCTGAATTCAAGCCATTAACGTTAGCTTTCCTTTTGTATAGCTCAGAGATTACAAAGTAGATTTTGGCAAACAAGGCATCAAACTCTTAGTTGAAACCTCTTTTATCAACGTCAAACAAAAAAGGAAGATTTGAAGCGAAGCTCCTCCATAGCATCTATTGCAAACGTAAAGACATTTTTGGGACATTTTGGGACATTTTCTAAAAATATCATGTCAGTTAATGGCATTTATAAACATTTGACACAATCCTGTGATGTGATTGGCTAATCAAAACGTGAACAAAAACCCATATCAAAAATTAAATTATTATGTGCTGTACATCTAACTGTTTCACCCCAGAAGGGCTGTATGGAACATTAATAAACAACGTAAAATCTGATATTTGCAGGAGGTAAACGCGAATTAAGATTAATGACCTTGAGGTAAGTGCAAAGAATAAAAGAATAATAAAATATAAAAATTAAAACCAAAATTAAAACCAAAAGGACAAGACATCCTGCAAAAGCTACAAAAAATCAGCAAAATTATGAAATATCTAAAGGCCAGTAGAAAAGAAAGAGAGGCTCGAATTCGTTTAAAGTAAGGCCCCCCAAATTTACCAGAAATCTATTGTATTTAGAACGAATGACGCCAGAAATCTATTGTATTTAGAACAAATGACGCCAGAAATCTATTGTATTTAGAACAAATGACGCCAGAAATAAATATTAAATTTAGAACAAATGACGCAAGAAATCTATTGTATTTAGAACAAATGACACAAGAAATCTATTGTATTTAGAACGAATGGCGCCATAATAACACACCGTTAGAAGTTGATTCGTTTGCTAGAGCAATGTTATCCAGAAAACTTCCCTGTAAACGCTTGGAAATTTCTAGTGACTGAATACTCATATCATTAAGATAATCCGCTCTCCTTCCTTGTAAACGGTGTAAATTCTAAACATAACCTATCCGTAGGTAATACTTATCATGCATGTTTCCTTGTCTGTATGTATAACAAGTCTCCACATTACCCCCTGAAAATATAAAGCTTTAAGTCGTTTATCAACAGAAAACGTAAACTGTACGTGGGATAAAAACACTAGTACTTATCACGCATGTTCACATGCCCGCGGTTCGCAGGCCGAACGTCGTCGCGCACTCCTGATTGTCTGACAGCAGTGTCATAGCTGGGCGGACCTTCACCGTCCGGTCTCAACGGGGCGGATGGGTTCGTCTGGGGCCTTCTCCTTCTTCTTGAAATTGTCCTTGGTAGCGTCATCTGTCTTGCCTGTGGAAGGGAAGGGTTGCTGCTTGGCGTATGGACACTGCAGAGTTTGATGAAACCTGTCAACAAATGTCAGATGATTACTACCTAAACCTAATTAGAAGTTCAAGGAAGAAGTTCCAGGAAGAAGGAAGAACTTCCAGGAAGAAGTTTCAGGAAGAAGGAAGAAATTCCAGGAAAAAGTTCCTGGAAGGAAGAAGAAATTCCAGGAAAAATCAATCAAGTTTATGCTCCGTGAATTCATCTGTATGTAGACAATAGCTGGGTTACTACAGAAAAATAATACGAACCATTTAAGTTATACTTTAGTCACTGCAGTCCGTCAAATCTTTGGCGTTTTCTTAAGGTATATATATACATCTACCGGGTGCGCCAAAAATAGCGGAACTTCCTTGACGAGCTAAGCAGCGTTGACAAAAATCTGCGGAGGAGCGTGCAGCGTTTACAACGGAAGACCAAGCGTAGTTAAGGTCTAACAGCAAGGATGGCTTAGTGGATAGGGTATAACAGCAAGGATGGCCTAGTGGCTAAAGTCTAACAGCAAGGATGGCCTAGTGGTTAGGGTATAACAGCAAGGATGGCCTAGTCGCTAAGGTCTAACAGCAAGGATGGCCTAGTGGTTAGAGTACAACAGCAAGGATGGCCTAGTGGTTAAGGTACTACATCAAGGACGGCCTCGGGGTTAAGGTATAACAGCAAGGATGGCCTAGTGGTTAGGGTATAACAGCAAGGACGGCCTAGTGGTTAGGGTATAACAGCAAGGATGGACTAGTGGTTAGAGTACAACAGCAAGGATGGCCTAGTGGTTAAGGTATAACAGCAAGGATGGCCTAGTGGTTAGGGTTTAACAGCAAGAATGGCCTAGTGGTTAGGGTATAACAGCAAGGATGGCCTAGTGGTTAGAGTACAACAGCAAGAATGGCCTAATGCTAAAGGTACTACATCAAGGACGGCCTCGGGGTTAAGGTATAACAGCAAGGATGACCTAGTGGTTAGGGTATAACATCAAGGACGGCCTAGTGGTTAAGGTCTAACAGCAAGGATGGCCTAGTGGCTAAGGCGCCTGACTCAGGATCGCAAGGTCGTTGGTTTGAATCATGTGTGAGGAGAGCTGCTAACTCTCTGTAATTCCAGGCAAAGGCAAAAGGGATCACGAGGTGTGGTCATATCGAGAAGAAGGACCGGGGTCGCTCTGATGGCCCTCCCTGTGCCAAGCGCAGAAACCCATACCTTGCAAGAATAGCAAGTGTATGTGCCTGAAACTGAAAGGTTATGTATAACCTGTGTCCCCTCCTGGAAATAAGTCATCTTGAGACTTTCGCGGGCTAGGCACGTTAGAAAGGACAGACCTTTCGTCTTCAGTGAGAAGTAGATCAGGAATCGTTCTAAAAATACAATTGTTGTCATGATAAGCAGGAGTCAGGAGTTAGGCCTCGAACTTCCTTAAGAGCGTCAGATGTTTGTTACTTGGTTAGTTTCAAGTGGTTGCATAAACCTTGATTGAGGGATTGAATCTTTGAGCTAATTTGAAGAAAAACATTAAGTCATTCAGTCTGTTGACATGGTTTCGTAAAATTCTGGAGCTATATTCTGTGATCTTGTTGCAGTTATGTAGTGAGGTGCCATATTTCTGAAACATTTACTTAAACTCTTAGCAAGATTTATACCTAGACGTGATCCATGAGTGAAATTTGAGCTGAAAACCTCTAGGAATGATTTTGGATCGAAGACATCTGCTGATAAAATAGACATCCTTTTAAAACGAGTCTTCTTGAAAGTAGTTGTAACTATTTTAAAAAAGGATGATGCAATATCTTCTGGAATGGCATCAATAAATTGTTTTGGTTCATGTTGAGTTCCATGGATAATACTCTTCTGTTACCGACATTTACGGCATAGTATTTCATGTTTAGGAAAATTGTAGCATGTGTCACTTGTGGTATTTCTGATTCGTAGAACATAGAAGCACCACTATCCATTTAAGTTTAATTTTACTGTCGTATTTATATAATACATATAAATATCTTTTTATTTGCTATTTTTCAAATATTTAATTTTCGCAGAAATATGGGTGGAGATCAAGTGATATTAGCAACTGCCGGTTATGACCATACAATCAGATTTTGGCAAGCTCATAGTGGAATATGTTTAAGAACAGTTCAGCATCCAGACTCGGTAAAATATTATATATATGCATCATGTAACCCCAAGAAAGTATCAGTATTGGAAGTGGCTGTAGTTTGAAATTTAAAATGCTATTATTTTAAAAATATTAGCCAAGTTTCAATTTCGCATCCCTAGACTGCATGGGAATTGTTCATGCTTTTGATTTTAAGCTATTAATTTCAAACAGGAATGGTTTATGCTCCTTTTACGTGAATAAGCGGTGGGTACAAATTTATACGAACGTAGCCACACGGTTTTAAGAACAAGATCGCTAAGTACATAGCTTAAAATGATCCTGAACGGCAAAGATAAAAATTAGTATATAACTCACTCATATGCCTTGTATAAAGCTGCAAAAATTGAAATTTACTGTCACAGCAAAACCAGAGCCTCAAGTCTAACAGATTATTACGGCAGATCAAGATTCAAGCGTGACGACATATTCCAAAATGAAGCAATCTTGATTCCAACCTGAAAAAATACTAATAAAATAAAACTCTTGTGTTTAAAATTTTTCTTCGGAATACACATTTTTCGATGATAATTCTTTGTATTATTAGTATCGAGGAAACCCAGCATCTTGAAAACATTTTATATTTGATTATTAAAAATACCAACTCGCTCCACAAATCTGCAATTCATTTTGCTCTACCTCTCGTGAATTTCATCAATGCAATACGGATGTTTTGTTTTTGTTTGAGTTTCTCATAATCTCTATTTTTTTATGATGTTATCATTAAGACCAAAAAAAAATCTACTCTTGCATTAGAGAGATAAGGAGTGACCCACAAATAAGTATAGTTATTTTCCTCTTGCGTGGAAAGGCGGCGTGGGTAATTTTTAAAAGTATACCAATTTGTTCGAACGTAGCGACATGACAGGGTTTACGCACAATGGCGCTAAATATTGTCTTAAAATGAATATGAATATCAAAGGTAAACATTATGCCATCCTTTCTTCCTTGATTAGCAAAATATTAAGCACTAAAATTCAAATCTATTGTCACAGCGATAACATATAGATGGAACGAAAATGTTATTGTGGTGCCCAGGGTAATATAATGCTTTAATTGACTTCAGATTTGCTTCCGCCCGATGTTGTACAAACTCACATTTTTTTTATCGAAGTTTCAGTTTTCGATCCTTAACATTTATTATTTGGATGTGCTGATTTACACAATTTCAAAAGACTTAACCAGGTCTACCCTGTGGCAGTATATTACCCTGGTGCCAGAGCCTTAAATACTCGCAATCGAAAATGACGAAAAATTAAAAAGAAAGAAAAAGAACAATTTCTGTTAGCTTTTTTCTTCTTTTTTTCTCATTTTCGAACACATGAGGCTCTGGTACCAGAGTATGCCATACATATTGTCACAAAATGGCTACACATTTGCAAAGCTGCTGTGGAGCATCTTAGATAATTGATATTTTTGTTTCCACGTGAGTTTTATAGAAGAAGATTTAAATTAATATTTTATATACAGCTGCAGGAATTGTAGAAAATATACCTGTAAAAGTTGGCAAACGTTTTTGTCATCTGGTATTATAAACGTTTTAATCATAATTCTTAATTTTGGTTTTAAGATTTTGTCAAAATTAATTTTTTTGATTCTCAGCAAGTCAATGCTTTGGAAATAACACCTGATAAGCAACTTCTTGCAGCTGCAGGTAAGAAAAGCTGCACTTATTTATATTTTGTTACATTATAAAATCGATTTAATCTCAAAAATGAGTAAATGAACTTATTTTAGAAAATGTTAAGTATTTAAGCTGGTGCATTTGTGATATTTTACTGTATATTTTTATTTTCACTCTTCCAGTTGACGAAAAAACGTTCCGTCGTTTGCTGGAATATTCTGCAAATTTTGTTTGTTACTAGGACGTAGCAATAACGCAAACGATGCCCGAAGGATTATGCGGCGGTTCTATGCACCCAAATAACAACAAAAATAGTGTTTTCTAGATTTCGAAATAAATTGAAAACATTTATGGAATGTCCATTTAGAGTTTTTAATGCTACGCGTGAAGTCGAGCAAGTAGATGGGAAATATAAAAGTATGCTGCGTAAAACCAAAGGGCCAAAACGTTTCATTGGCCTTTTATAATTCACATCGGTCTGATCGCCTTTAAAATCTGAAAAACACACTATTATTGCTGTTGTTATTTTAGTGGCTTAGGATCGTCACATAAGGTTGAGTCATGTCTCTAAATTTACGTTAATCGTTTTGGCATCTGTCTGCGTTACTGACTAGTAACAACCAGAATTTGCAGAATAGTCCAGCCAACAGCGACCTTTTTTGGTCAACCCAGTAGAATATCTCAAAAAGCTACGATTGAATTTTTAAATCAAATTTTTGTAATACATTTAATTAAAAGTTGTTGGCTTTAAAAATAACAATATTATGTTTGTAACATTTAATTATAAATATTAACGATAATAATGAGTGACGTTTCTATGTCATCTTAACATCATTTTCAAGCTGAATGAAATAAAAGACGTTGTTCATATATATAGAAAAAGCTTTGTTTTCCTCAGTCCTTTGGTGTAAGTGTCGACATCGAATACGAAGCATCGGCCATCGGTTGCCATATTAACGAACATCATGAATGCAGCCTGAAAATTTGCACAAGCAATTCAAAATATTGCGCAAATGTCGAGGGAAAACAGATTGTCTAATCTACGAAATGTTGTTCAAGAAAGCCAAAATTGAACAAGCAGTCAAATTCCATCGCCGCCAAAATGTTCACTTAGTCTTTTTTGTCGCCAATCATTTGAACCGCCAAAATTCTCACCACGTGATAAAAAATCTCTCTATTGTTTATTTTTCTATATATACAAACAACGTCTTTTAGTTCTATAGGCTCCAAAAGAAAATGTTTTTCATGAATTTTATGCATCTTATGGTGCATTCATTTGTTATTTTTACATTTACTGCAGCACATTAGATACCTCAACGATAAAACATGGCATCAAATGTTTAATACAGAAATAAATTCTAAAATATCATTACCTCGATTATACAACGAAAAATGCCTCATCAGCCATGAAATTATATCTGTTCCTAAAGAATGTCGAAAGAAAATACAATTTTTAAATGCAGGTCAAAATGTGAAATAAATGTTGTCACAAAGAAATAGAGCAAAAAGTTGCAGAGTATGCAATGAAACTTTCATGATATAATGATAGAAAGCATTGCGTTTATTACAGTCTATGAGAATACCTCTTCAACGTCAGAAAACCATTATACGGTCGCACGGTCAGAAAACAAAGAAAGATTATGCGCCACGCCCAAACCACGTCTATTTTTCATTGTTTACGCTCGGAGGAAAGTTGATCACTTTTCTTCAAAACATATATTACAATTGTTTTTCAACATAACTCTGTTCACAGTACAATTTATTATTATAAATTCATTGTATTCCTTTATTATATTGTGCAACACGAAAAGACAAAGATTTTTCATTTATTACAAAACCTCAATAAAGAAATCAGTTGTTGCATTCCTGCACAGTAAAAGCAAACATTCCTTTGAAAAAAAAAACCAGTCAATCCAAAAAACTATTTTAAAAAACAAAATTTTATTTTATACGATACAGTGCAAACTTACCAGTGCAAACATTGGTAAAATTTGTTCTGAATGTTTTGACAATCTGAAGAGGCACACCATTGGTCTCGTGTTGGATTAAAGGTAGTAATTCTTCAATCTTGGGAGAAAACAGTTTTGTTAGAATTATCATAAATTGAACAGGGGGCAAATTTTGTAAACAAAAGACTGCAAATATGACGCTGAGATTTGCGATTTCTTGAAGCATAATATTTGTATGTGTAATGTCCAAGAACGAAAATTTTAGTTACTGTTAAATAACATAACAGGCAAGGCAAACCATCTTCACATTTTTATATAGCATTGCAAATTTTTCGTTAAAAATATGCACACAATAAATTATCAAAGTTAAATGAAAACTTTCTGAACAGGAGGGAATTTTGCAAAAACAAAAAATTTCCTTTTCAAACACGACAATTGTAAAGAATATTTTTCCAACTCTTGAGTGCACTCAATTGAATAAAAATAAAGAGAGACAGCAAAATTTTGTGATTTCGTTTATTATGATGAGCTTGGCTGTATCGAAGGTGTTATAATCTATTCTTTACAATTGTCGTGTTTGAAACGGCAATCTTTTGTTTTTGCAAAATTCCAGGGGCGGATCCAGCAGAATATGGCGACCGGTTTTATATTGAAAAGTGGGCGGCCCGGGAAATATTTTTGAGCGACCACGCCTTTACTTTGGTTTTTCTGACCGGTTTTTCAAACCGCTGAAACCGGTCTGGATCCGCCCCCGAATTCCCCCCTGTTCAGAAAGTATTCGTTTAACTTAGATAATTTATTGTGTGCATGTTTTTAACGAAAAATTTGCAATGCTATATAAAAATGTGAAGACGGTTTGCCTTGCCCGTTATGTTGTTTAACAGTAACTAAAATTTTCGTTCTTGGATATTACACATAAAAATATTTTGCTTGCATTATATTACAATACAGTTGACATTGAAACGGGAAATTGAAATCTGCTCGAGATGAAGAATGCTCGAATTAACGGGCAGCATTTCATAAGAAAGCCGAGCGAGGGGAAATGAAAATTCGTTCGAAATAGCAGAGTCAAATAGCGAATGTTTGAGATAACGGGCAGTCGAGACAGCGGATGCAAACTGTATCGCAATATATTGTCATCCCTATCCCTGTTGCAAAAATAACATGCGAAATAATTTCGTGTAACTCTGAACATGCAAAAATTAGAAAAAACCTACGTAAATTAATAGCCACAATCAGTAGCAGAGGAGAGCACGGGCTTTAGGAATCGTGGTGTGTATTTTTCAAATTTCTGGTTTCCCATAACCCATGCAATTTCATTGTGTGGTATTGACTTGAAAGCTTACAAAGAAGGGAGATAATTTTTATTTCCACTTTTGGACAGGTGAATGTGATTGCAGATGAATGGATGAAATACTAACTCTAAGTTTGTCCACCGACGTCGTTTTTAACACAATTTGAATTTTTTTGATTTTTGAACTACAGCCCTTCGAACGAATATAATTTTTGGGTCACCAGGTAATTCAATTCAATGTTATTCAGTATTGACAATAATTATTTATAAAAAAAAAAATAGTGAAGTGGTGCCCAGAGGAAAACCAAAGCTTATATGACCTGGGCCGCTTACATACTACACAGTTATACAATTATAACAATAACAGTACAAACAACATTTAAGATTTAATTTTCTCAAAACGTCACGATTTTATGTTAAATTGCCTCCGCAAGAGCTCCAAAGACAGAATACCACCAGACCGGTCGCGATGGTCATGTTATGGGTGTACTCTTTGCATCCCTGTGCTGGATCAGAATGTTGAACAGTCTCCTTTGCAATTAAAAGCACTCACAAGAATTATCAAGCAAAGAAATTGTCTTGTACTGTAGCTGATATTTCAATAAGAAGTCGCAGCTGTTATAAATCCTTCATTTATTGTAAAATCTCTCATTAGCCAATGTCAAAAATATTGCAAACAAAAACGATATTCACAGACTTAGTGTCTTATAAACTTGAAATAATCAATAGTAAAGAGATATTTCAATATTTGTATAGACGAAAGTAATATAAATACTGGTTAGGCAAAGGTTTAACTATAGATAATACCCCCGGAAGAAGTTTAGTTCTTGAGAAATGATCACGTGTTTTTTTGGGAGGACGTACATGTTCTTCAGGCTGGTTGCATTTTAGCATATCGTTATTTTCCGTTTTGCGTGCCGGATGCTAATTTTATGTCAACCATTTTTGGAACTGTAGAACTCAACTTTCTACACACATCTAAATGCCTAATTTATGATCAAATTGTGGTTCTGTGCTGAACGACAGGTATATTCTACAGCAACAACGTCTTCACTTCATTTCCATTGTATCCATGTATGGCAAAATCCATCTTCTATGCCTGAGGGCTGGGCATTTGACATAATTTATTGTTCTCAAGCAGGGCATTTAAAATCTATTTTTTGACAATCAAAATTATAAAAAATCAAATGCCCAGGGGTAGACCATAGACCTGGGGGATATATCGCTAACATAACATAATATAAATTATTTTTCCAGCAGGTTAAGGCTAGTCCTGTATTGGAAGTTCTTTATAAATTTCGTAATTTAACATAATTTCCTTGCCAAAGAATTCTTGCCAAAATTTCACCAGTCTTAAAACTTTCAATTTTTTATCAAAGAACTCTTTTCCATGAGGAATTTTTGGGGACAATGAATTTAATTCATTCATGCTCTAAATATTATTCTTCCATGCACCACAAGAATTCTTACAGCCTTTCAAAGAACTGATAAAAATCTGTAAGAATTCTTGCTATGTGTTTCCAATTGCACTGTATGTGACACTGTCTCAACTTCTATGGGGGAACACTGTCTCAACTTCTATGGGGGTACATGACTTGTCACATTCAAGACTAAAATCTTTTGGTTTATAACATATGCCCTTGCTGAATATAGAAACCACTGAATCAAAAGTGTCAAGAAATATGCACATTAAATATAATTTTACATAAATTTACCTTTAAAAGAACGATAGCAAGTTGACCATCAACCTGGCTTTTTGGAACTGTAGAAGCCATTGTGTACTCAAATCACCAAAAACGATTTATTAATTCTGCCTTGAAGAGATCTTGCATACAATTTGCTTGCAATCATTTTTGTTTGGGTTTACATACACATCGTACCTATGTTGTTATTTCTGAATATAAGACATAAAATATCAATTAAATCTAAAAGCATTTTTTCCACAAACTTCAAAGAACTCTAAGTTAACCTGTATGTCTAATGTTGCTTAGTCATGAAATATTGTACAAACCAAGTTCTATTTTTAAACCAATCCTGTTAGACTGGCTACACCTAGTTGCTTTGTGGCTTGTGGCTTTATATAATTAAAGAAGTACTGTGGCTTGTACACATTATTGTATGCAAACACAAACAAAAGTTACAGGTAGGAAATTAATCCTCTTTCAATATCTGAATAAACTCTTTCACATTTCAAGAGACTTCTTTTTGCTCTTGGAATCTGTTAAAAGTTAAACAGTGTTTGTGGAGTCAATTTATACTTAGAAGAAAAACAACAAAAGGTTCAGCTTGAGAGACAGACCAAACCGAGGAGGTGAATAGAATTGCTTCAAGTCTATTTGGAAAACAAGTGAAGGATAAGGAACTGAGGAATTCTCATTAAATCAAAAATTAAAAAGACTAAAAATTAAAGATTAAAAAGAACTGGACTTGGGGCAAGCATAGAAGGTGAGCAAGAAGAGACACGAGAAGAAGATACAATAATAATAGACAAACATATATACAAGTGATTCAGAATTACATTGCATTGTTTTGAATGGAAGAATTAATTTGAATGCAGCCCTGCACCAGTAAGGCTACAGTTTAACCTGCCTGGGAATGTACGGTGGAAATGTTATTTATAGAAATTGTAATTTTTCGTAAAGATTCATATGGTATGTTGGTGTTTTGAGATTTTGAAAATGATCAAGGAAATTTCAAATTGCCATTATTGAGATACGAGATTTTAATATTTGTACAAAAAGAATTCAAAACAAAAACCTCATTTCATTGTTTCATCTTTTCATTTTACAACATTTTCATATTTACAACAATTCCTTGTTAAAATAAATTAAACTTTACATGTACTTACCCCCTAAAAAACTGACCTGTTCTATTTATTGTTAGATAATAGTACCGGGGGTAAAATCGGCAGCTCAGGCTCAGAGACAGAGGAAATAATATCGAGAGGCTGTTTTGTGATTTTGATTATCACAATCACACTTTCCGGGTTCATTTTGCTTGGCCCGATCCGAATAACTTTTTAGTGCAAGACAAAGACAGAAGGAGGTGTTAATGTTTTTGCGTCTCAGGCCTAATTGCCTTTTTTAGCATAAAGTTGCATATTGTGTATATATATAAATGATGTATATCATAATCAGTATCCAGATTTTAGCTGTGGAATCCCTAAATTATATAAGTAAAGTTTACCAGAAAAACTGAGTCCTGCGTGGATGTCTTCAATGAACTCGTAGACAGTAGATCAAAAATCTTCTTCTTTTTCCTTCTTCCTTCTCTTTTTTCGCCTTTTTCGTGGATATTACTTTCCCCCACGGCTTCCCCAAGCAACAACAACCACCACAGTATTGCGAAAGTGGAAAATAGTAAACTCGTTCCCAATCTTCTTTTTTGAAATAACGTTCTTTGAAAACAAGAAGAAACCCCCTGGCTTGTGGCTTCAACTTGAACTTGACGAAATTCCCGCGTTTTGATTGCGCACTCCTCCGGTTTGTTTTCACAAAGATTTTTCATTCTTGGGATATTTGAACAAAAGTTGACCTGCCTCTGCCGCATTGACGGGAGGAGATAGTTTTTGTCTGATTTAATTAGCAAATAATGCCAACCGGTAACTGAACTGTTGTTTGTAAATTCGCGTATTCTTCATTGCGTGCGAGTTTGTCTGGTGGTGTGTCGCATGTGGACGGTTCACCACTACTGTTGGAGTTTTTAGACTGCTTTTTTCGTCGCTTGGAAATGGCCTCTCGCCTTCTGGATTTGAGAACCAAGGCAAAGTGCATTTGAGCAAACACAGCAACTGTTCAAAGTCCAAAAGTGAGTGCCCCAGACTATTCCATTTTAACGGGGTGCATAAACAATGTAAACAGAAATAGAGCTGGCTGACGACAGACAAAGATATTAACTTTCCAACTTTTGCTTCTCAGGGGGTCTTTCAATTATGTGAGCAACATGCTCAGTCTGTTTACACAAATTGATCCGTGTTTTAAAACTGACAGAGGAAGTTGAATACTGGATGTCATTGGGAGCCAAATGATGTCTTTTTCGCAAGTCTACCCAGATTGGGATGCAGTGGTTGCTTACAGTTCTTCAGTGAGTTTGTCAGAACAAGATGTTGAAGAGCTTAGAAGTGAACGAAGCATAAAAAGTACTAAGGTGAGCATAATAATTAACAAGTCACAAAATGTATTTTTAATTTCTATATCTCATATAAACTATTTCTTTGTGCTGGGCTGGGAGCTGCTAGTTGTAGATTGCGCCAAAGCCAACAAACTTGCATGCGGAAATAAAAACAAGATCTTTGGAAAAATGCATATGGTATGGATGCACTTTATTTTCGCTCAACCTGAATAAACTCCAGAAAGAAAAGGAACTTCGTCTTGATTGAATAGAATGATTTGAAGATCAAGTTAATCCACTTTTATTTTGATAAGTCTGATAGCATTAAAGAGGATGCTTTCACAGTTAAGATGGATGATGCTTTCACAGTAAGACACAATGTGGATGGATATTGATAGCTTTGTCAAAACTGACCAAACTGTTTTGCTGCTAAAATTAAAAAATTAAAAAATTAAAGAAAACTCGAGGAGCAATTTGTTTTAGGATGTTTTTGTATAATTTGAAAAAAGTGGACTGTTTTCATGTTTTGAAAAGTATGAGGTATGAAACAGCTTTCACTTTCTTCCATAATTAGATTGGCTTTTATCCAGGACTTTTTTAAACTTTTTAAAAATATTCATTGACCTGTCAGATTACAGTATCCTGTTTGGTATGTTTTGTGGAATTTTAACACAAATTATATTTCCCTCTTGTCTGATGCTGCCCAGACGGATTCGGCTTAGGTTTGATTTCACCAGCAACTTGAGATCATGTGACCAAAATCCAGAGAAATGTTTTATTGCAAATGACACTTGTTTTGAAATTTGCTTTTTATTTCAAAACAAACTTCCCTTGAAATTTTTCACTTAAAAATAAAATAATGCTCTACTCAGCATTTTTCCATGCTGGCTACTATATTAAAAACAACAGAACAAATAAAATTAAACCTTTAAAATCTAAAAAAGTTTATATTTTAACAAAGATATAAATGCTCAAATGGGCTATTTGTTGAAGAAGAAGTCTTTTATGAACTTTGAAGTTAGGTGTACAACAATTTTATGTTTAAATACAAACTATAAAAATTGTAAAAGTCAATTTGTTTGTATGTAAATCAATCATGAAAAAATATATCCAAATTGAATTGAAAATTTTACCTGCAATGAAATTACCTGCAGGATGGATTTAAAAATGTTCATTTAAAAATTTGGTTCATTTAAAAATGTTATGTTTTCAAATCTTTAAATTAAAATGATTTCAGAATATTAAATAATTTATTATTATTCAAAAATAACTGAATTCAATGTTTTTAGATTATTTAGCTGGCAAATAAACTGGTAAAGAAAATTGTCAGAAGCATTTATATGGGGTCTTGAAGTTAATGAGTCTTGGCATAGGAAACTTGATTGACAGCGTTATTGTTATTCACTTCTTAAAAGCCTGTTTGAAATAAGTTAGTAAGTTGTTGTACCCAGAGTCAAAAATAAATAAATTCTAATTACCTGAACAAGGATGTTGTTATGTTTTTCTACCTGGTGGACAAAAAAATAGTTGTGCCCTTTGCCCCAGAGGGGGGGGGGGGTGGGGCAGCACTACCTGACTTAGGTAGGTGGGTGTAGCATGTCCTATATTTTTGGGTCTGGAAAATGTTTTGTCAACAAATATAATTTTGGCTCTAAAAATTTGAAATCATATCCAGAAATGTTAATGAATATAAATAGAAATGTTAATAAAAAAATGTCATAGGCAGCAAAATTGCATCACAACATGCACCATACTGTTATATTTTTGGGTGTGTTTTTGTTCCATTCTATTTTTAGGTCAGCTCAAGATTTCCTTGGACATGCCCCCTACCTGAGTTAAACGGTACTGCCCCCCTGGGCCCTTTGCTGGGCTTTTTTTAAAAATTATGTTTGTTACTAAGCCATGAAAATAACACAGAAAGATTCCTGAAGAATTACCTTTTAGGTTTTAGAGATATTATTCGACCTTCTGCAATGATTCTAAGGCACCCAAATAACAAAAATTAAAATAAATTCTGTTTCTTTAGATTTTTCAATTAAATTGAAAAGATTTGTGGAAAATCCATTTTATGAATTTAATGCAGCTACATAAAGTCAACCAGAGAGGTGTGAAGTGTAAAAGTATACTATTTCAAAACAAAGGCCAAAATGTTTGTTTGGCCATTTACTCTTTGCATCTGTCTGATTGAATGGACTTTTGTTCCAGAAATGCTTTCAAATCACTTCAAAATCTAAAAAGAATATTATTTTTATTTTCACTATTTTGGTGCTATAGAAATTTTGCAGAAGGTTACAGTAAGTGATATCTCAAAATCTAAGTTAATTATTCAGAAATTTTAAATTCAGATTATTCAGTCTAGTAAAGAACAAAATTTCTAGGATAGTCCAGCAAACAGCTGAAATTTTTTTTAATCCACCAGTATGTTTCTTAGAAAAAAGTTTGTATTGCACAAGAAGAAATTGAGAATGTTTAATATTTAATTCTGAAATAATCAGATTATGTACTTGCTGCATTAAACATGAAATACTATAGCCTTGGTGACAAATACTATTATACATAACTTGGATATCTAAGTTACTAAAGCAGTATGATGCACAGATTTTAAATTTTACTTAAATTTTAAACTTAATTTAAACTTAAATTTTACATAGTAATATGTGTGTATGTACTGTAGATCATGATATTTTGTGACTGAGTCAGTGAAAAACTCAAGAAAATTCCAATTATAATTCAATTCAATTCAATTTTATTCATAGAATGCAAAAACTACAATATTAAATAATATTGCAAACTATTCGACCCTAGGAAAGCAAAGCTTATCTTGCTGGGGCCGATAACAAAAATCTGTAAAAAATAACATAAAGATATAACAATAACAGTAACAAACATGCAAAAGTACAATAAATTTGGTATGAGTATACGGATATATGTAATAATAATATAATAATAATATAATATGATAAACTACTATAACAACATATATTTGCAAATATATAACTTCAGTGGTTTAATTTGGAAAAGTTTCTGATACTTTAAGATTTCTCTGCCCTAGTTTCAAAGA
Source organism: Phacellophora camtschatica (assembly GCA_036873815.1). Lineage (NCBI taxonomy): Eukaryota > Metazoa > Cnidaria > Scyphozoa > Semaeostomeae > Ulmaridae > Phacellophora > Phacellophora camtschatica. Next base: position 23,038 of record JAYJMH010015552.1, read on the forward strand.
AAAACTCTTGTCAATGTATTAAAATATTTATTTGTTGTTAGAAAATTTATTCTGGTGCACTTTAAGACATTGAAAACTGCTATAACTAAAGCCATGTTCACATGACAAGGATTAACCTGGATTCGCCCCAGTTAAACTGACCCAGGTTCAACCCAACTGCGCCAACAAATGCTTAAAACCTGTGTAAGGACAAACCTGTGGCAAACACAGCAAAGCATGTGAAAAAATGGTGGACAGAAATTTTAACAAAAATGTTTTTGTCTGCTGGTGTTGGGCAGGCAGATTTTTGTTCTTAATACCATGGCTCTGGCATGGCACTTTTTTATGAAAAACTGTCCACAAATACTCCTATACTTTTCCTCAGCCTAAATATCAATCAGCAAAACCTCTTTGTCCTCCCAAATTAATCCTCAGTTTATTTTTTCTTGACTTTCAACATGTGCATGCATATGCATACAAACAGAAATAACCCAGGTTTGACCTGGAGCGATTTAACCCTGGGTGGACTTGGGTTATCTTTTGCTGTGCGAACAGGGCTTAATTTGAAACTTTAAATCAGAATGTTTTATCATCATAATCTCACAAAAAGCTTGAGACAATAAATGATCAAAAAACATGTTATGTGAATTTACAGATGTTTTTTAATCTTTTCTCAAAATTTCTTTTATGTTTTTACTCTGAGCATGTGATTCATTCTAATTTTGTAGACAAAAGAAGAAATAGAAAGACTTACAGTTGATGAAAACCTTGACCTGTTTGAAAGATCCATATATCTTATCAGGTGCAGTATATACAATTGATAATCATTTATTGTTTTTCAGATTTGCTTTTTAAATAGTTGCCCAGGATTAACAAATACAGGATATAATTCATATTGTTCATGATAATTCAAGTGTTCACTTCCTGCAATAATGCATTTTTTTAAATCTGTGTTTTGTTGTGTATGAGTACTTGACTTAATTAGGTTCTGTATTCACATATATTTTATTTTTTAAATTTGTTAGAGAGAATTGCTGGGTTTTGGGATACCTAAAACTTAAAAACCATAAAAATATTTTACCAAAACCTGAAAACTTCATCACATCAGCAAACTTGAAAGGCTGCATCGTATATCTTTCAAAAACTTGAATGTTTTTAACTGCAAAACCGCATAAAGAATCATAAACAATTTAACAGATAAATAAAACGTAACTAAACCATAAACAGTTCCTTGAAGAAATTACCAGTTTAATAGTAATACCTTGCATTCTAAGACAGCATTAGTACAAGTATACGGGGTATATAAAAAATTTCCACTGTGCTGGACAATCCTGCAAATTCTGTTCCTTACTTGACCTTAAACTTTACACAGAAAATTTCCTGAAAGATTAACTTACATTTAGAGATATCATTCAACCTCCAGTGATAATTCTAAGGCACCCAAATAACAAATTCCATCTTTTGGGTGCCTTAGAATTTTCACAGAAGGTTGAGTAATATCTCTAAATCTAAGGTAATATTTCAGAAATGTTTCTGTGTAACTTTTACAGCCTAGTAACAATTAGAATTTACAGGATAAGCCCAGAAAATGGCGGAACTTTTTTAGTCCACCTGCTATGATGTTTATTAGCTAATTTTGACTTCATTTTGATCTTCATTTTGACTTCATTTTGATCTTCATTTTGACTTCATTTTGATCTTCATTAAACAAACGTGCAACGTGGTTTTTGTGAAAAATGTATTTGTTGATCATCTCTTACTAGGCCTGATTTGAAAATGCTATATTGTTTACATTTGGTATATATGCGAATAATTTGATGAAGGTTCTGATAAAATATTTTGTAGTTAACTATTTTGAGAAGCATTCCAAAATGATACCGCTTCCACACATTGAAACCAGCTTTATCTAACATAGATTAAATTTCTACCAATCAAAGGCATTGGATCTGTTGGATAAACCAATTAGAATGCAGCACTCGATTGTGAATGGGGTATTATTATTGAGTAGAAATTCCAGAATACTCTGTGAAAAAAAGACAAATGAAAGTTATACTGATATTTTGCCCCCCCCCCCAAGCATTTGGGGGTTCTTCGGAGTGAATGCTTCTCCGAAGTCAGCCTGCGTTAATGCTTTAACAGAGGGTGCTTGGTGGTTTTCACTAGGTTATAAAATTTCAAGAAAATTTCCTTATTATGCTTGTTTAGTGTCTTAGGGGACTTAACACTTTTTAAAATCAAAAATCAATTTTGAATTTTTCTGCAAATATTAGAATTTTGACTTTTTAGATCTGGCCAAGATGTTCAAAAAGTCAACGCTGTCGAAAACTTGAAAATTTTGCTCCTTGAACGAAAAAACGATACTTTGAACAAATTCATATCTTGTATTCAAGAGGCCTTACGAGTCGGCAATGAAGAGTTGCACGTTATTTCATCGAGATGTTTTCGTAATGTTGCTGAATGCCAAGTTATCTCCGGAGCAACGTATGCCAAGTGTTTGCTTCCAGTAATATTGGAAAATTTAAACAATGATAACTTAGGTCAGTTAATTTATCTAATCTGTGTGTTATTATTAATGTATGTTTGCTTTCAAAATAAATACACTTGGGTGTCCCAAAAAGGCTACACGTTTTCAAAGATGCTGTGGAAGAGCTTAAGTTTTGATTATTTCTTTTCTATTTCAGTGCTATAGAAGGGGCTTCGACTTAAAGTTTGATATATTGTTTGTCAAAATTGACTCGATAATCGCCGAGTTAAACCAAATGAAAGTTCTAATATCATGTTTCTGCAAATACCAGAGGTTTTGATAATGATCAGAAATGACAAAATCGCGTGTCCATCACAGATGAATTTCTTAATGTATTTATTTAACTGACTTTATCAAAGCTCAACATCAGAATGTCATATTTTGAATCAACCATTGCAAAGAAAATGAGAGTTCCTCAATACCAATATTCGAAATATTCAAAATAACTGCTTTGGATTCACGTCACAAATGTTCATAAGATATCCTCCTTGATCAACTCAGATATGAGGTTTTTCTCTTGTTTCCTCGGTGTCATTGCCTTCAACCAGCAATTAAATTTCAACATATCGTGGTTGTGTGTTGCCATTTGGTGATCAATACTGTTAAAATGTTAATTTCAAAACTAGTTTGCCACAAAAAAACCAATTTTCAGAAATACAATGGGAAGGCCAAACTCTGGTTGTAAAGAAACCCTAAACTTTGGTTATTATTGGGCACAACTCAGCGGTTATTCGGTTGATTTTGCCAACTAAGGTATCAAACTCTAAGTTGAAGTCTATTTCATTGAATTCAATCAGAAACAGAAATATTTAAGCTAATGCTTTTCCGCAATAGCTTTGCAAACGTGTAGCCTTTTCCATGCGACACCCGGTATCCAAAAATAGTTCCGTTTTTAAAATCGCAACAGCTTTAAATTAAAAGACATTTTGAGCTTGGTCTCTTATTTAGGAAAATTTAACGAAAGAAATAGTTACAAGAAGAAGGGGGAAATATAATATAATAATTGATATATAATAATTGATATAATATAATAATTAATATAATAATAAATATAATATAATAATTGAAATATAATAATTGAAAAGAATGTGAAATGAAAAAAGGTATGGAAAGAAAAAAAAAGGAGAAAGAAAGAAAGAAAAGGCTGAGCCTAAAAATTATAAATATAATATGAAATTAACATAACACGTGACAATTATAGAAATGGTGGCGAGAACCTCAACCTAAAATTGCTGCACATATAAACAGAGTATTTAATTCTAAAATAGAACAAACTAGTTAGCTGTTACTTTTTTAGATATTTCATTTTGAATTTCGTAAAAATGCGTATATTTTAAGCAGTTAATTGTTTAGGGACAGCAGCAGGGACTTTTAGAGCAGTGTAAAACTGAGGGGGATAAATTTTAGTGTAGCGAGTTTAAATAGTTGATTGACTGGTTTCTGATAGAATTGTCGAGAGATTTTATGTAAAAAATTTCAAAGCTACGCTTTGTACAAACTTTCGAAGCATCTTTTTTTGGCATTTAATGTTCAGTTCAATTAATTTAGGAAGGGTCACTCTTCAATTCAACTTTCTGATTTCAAGGGGTTTTCATTAAAAAATTAAAGTAAACTAAGTAACTCATAATTATTTTCTCGTAATTATTTCGTTGCAATTATTTTCGTCGCAATCATTTTCGTCATAATAGCACTATATTGTCGCAACAATGTGATTATTTTTTGCAGCAATTTCCAATGCTTGGCATGATGCCCTTCTTGCATCGCTTCCATTCTTACCATCTTCTACTATCAACAAAGAGGTATGGTAAATGTTTTGATCAGAAGCAAAATATGCATTCATTGATCATTTTATGCTGGAATGAATTTTCAAAATTCTACGGTGTTTATATATATTTCTTAATTTCGAAAGAATTTTTCAACTTAGCTTTTATTTTAAATCTCAAGGGGAGGAATGTACATTTTTTTAGATAACAGTGACATAATCGAAGCTAAATCAACACTGACAGTTCTCAAGAGATATGGGATAAGAAAGTTTCAGCAAAAGTTCACTCCATACAGTTCTCAAGGGATATGTCATAAGAATGTCCCGGCAAAAATTCATTCCATAGGGAATCCATTAAAAACACAGTATTATTTCGAACTCACAATGAGAATATAAATGTGTTTGAGCATAACCGAACCTAAATCAACACTGAAAGCTCTCAAGTGATATACAAAATAGTTTGCTTTGTTAGCTAGCTTGTGTTAGAAAGATTTAACTATATTTGCTATTTTAGCCATCCCAGCTTGAATTGATCTGAAAACAACTTTTAGAAAATCACTTCAATTCTTTTAAGTGTATTAAGTGGGCATTGCACTTTTAATGGGCATTGCAGAATTTGGCAATGCACTTTTTGTTTTGGGTATTAAATTGTTTTGGCCTACTCTTTTTCTTGTGTCAATCATTGACACATTGGACGTGAATTATGACAGCTGCATGACAACGAAATGTGTCAAGTTTGTTAATGATCACAATGTATTGATTTGTGAATCTGCTTGTCAAAATCTACGAGTTATTTTTTTTAAAGAAAAAAGCAAAATCTCATTTAGCATTCACTAATTATGGAAAGTAATTATGGGTCGTTAGTTGTCAAGTAATCAAGTAGGAAGAAACCCTGACACTGCTAAGAGGAAATAGCAAAACTCACGCTAAATATTGTATTGCACATTTTTCATTGAAAGACAGAGTAGTTCTTTTAATATTCCATTATTTAAGATTTTAGACTTGGCAAGATCGATGGGGACACTGATCAAGACTGTTCACTCGAGACTAGCATGCTGCACGTTGATGGGAAAGCTTGCAATAAACTTAGATCAGATGAGGTAAGCAGCTTGCAATTGCAAAACTAACTAATTTTACATTGCGTTTATTCACAAATCTATGTACAAGTTTTGTTATCATGTGCAACATTTTTATCTTTTAAGAGCGACGATTGTTCGATATGCTAATAAGGATTTTTGAATGCATTTCCCCGTAATCTTATGCAATTTTGGAAGATATGGCGTTGATTTTAAAGTTGATAATAGTTCGTGTAGATATCGCGCCTCAATGTCATATAATTAATATTTCCATATACATAAAGTTAAAAATTTGCATATCACAATCTTTATTTTATTATTGAAAATAATTTATTTTAAATTATATTTCATGAATTTCATGAAACAACAATGGAAATCAATACCGTGTTATTTTTTAGTGTGAAAAGAGATATGTTGAAATTAGTGACAGCACTTTGCCAGGATGTTGATATGGAAGTAAGAGCAGCTATGTGCGAAGAACTGGATTCTGTTGCCAGAGGAGTTGGGCATGTTACTATTTTTATTTCTAAATATTTCTAACCAGTGTGGTACTGTTTCTAACTATTTCTAACTATTTCCAACTGTTAGTATTTCTAACTATTTTAAATATGATCTTTAGTATTGGCCACTACTTTGATTAATTGTCTAAGAAAACTTTTATCCGTTTTTTTAGAGCGCATATCACGAAGTTCTGCTTTTACATATATTTGTGTGAATTTTATTTATTAAACAACACAACAGCCTTCTTTGTATCTATTAAAAGTTTTCGAAATGGCAATCCTAATTGTTGTTTTTTGTTACCATTACCCTTAAAATGAGAGAAATGCAGTCGGGACACTTTTAGGCTGTAGTTCAGACTTTGTGGTAAAATGCTAATAATGGTTAGCTCAATATCGTAAAAACACTTGAGCAAAATTTGATGACAGCAAAACACTTGCTTGTCACCTTCTTTTAATTTATTTGACACTTGCGATATGAACATATTTTTAAAAATGGCATTTTGTTACTTTCTTCGTATCTCTGCTAATGATTTTTTACTTCGCCTTTTTGTTTGCTTTCAAAATGTACGAGTGGTTTCATGCTCATTCGCAGCGTCTTTAGAAGTTTCAGTTAACGAGAGTTCGTGATTAGAAAAATTACTTAAACCCCCGAGAAAATTTGGAAATTTTGTTAACCTTTAAATTAAGTCTATTTTGCGATGTATTTTTGTCAATGAACCACGTATAGTCGTCTCTTTTAGAATTTTTTGTGAATCTGTAAGACGCTGCGAAGGAGCGTGCGAGTTCTCTTAACATTTTGCTTTGAAAAACCTGAGGCTGGAATGGAAAACGGGAATTTTAGATTTTAGAGGTAGGACCGTACGAAGAACATTTTTCTGAGGGGGGAGTAACATAATTGTTGAACGTCTACTCCTGTTACGCCAAATAAACAATTTAAAAAACGTTATATTAGTAAGAGGAAAGCAACTGCCTGCCTTGCCTCCATGTACGCTAAGGCCCCGAGGAGAAATGTTTTTGAATCGAACAAACCACAGTAAAATAACTGTGGTATAGCAGTGATGTGTGTTTTGTGTTTTGAACTGTGTTTTGCTTCAGTTGACTCAATCTTTATAACTTAAAATGCTGTTTTTAGAGACAGTTACGATGTGGTATTGAATTTAGAACAGCGAAAAAGAGAATGAAGATTTAGGATTTAACCAATATCTTACTAATGTTGTGTACTTTGGCAAATTTGTTTTATTTGAAATTCCATCACATTGAGAATGACTCTGTTTGTGAAATTTCTTGAAACAATGAATTAAATTAAAATTAAATTTGTTTTCGTTTTACAGGCTCGAGCTGACAAAAACATTGATATTGCCAGAATTGGTTGAACTAACGAGAGACGAACAATTGGTTGTAAGACAAGCTGGCATTCAAACTGTTTCTAATATCTTAAACTTACTTGATGATGGTAATTAATTTTTTTGTACGATTGATAATTGTTTCAATAATTCAAAGGGAGGTAGTTTTAAATGCCATCATTCATGGTCAATCCATTTATTCGAACATCTGAATGCCAACATTTACCCCCAACCTTATAGTATTTAAAAAGGCCTCCTTTTGGACTCTGGAAAATATCACCAGCCTATCATTGCAAGGACATAAACTAATTGTGGTTAGGCCTATTTTACACCGCAATGTTATTTACATTACAGAACATACAATCAAAACCCGCATATGAATACCACTTCTGTTAAGAACCTTTAGGCTAAAAGTTTCAATTATTTTTTTATGAAAATAAAGACAGGTTTGACAGGAACCACTTTCTGCTAAAATCATATTTTTTATCTACTTAATCTGCTCTTTAGCTGTTTTTTTAGCTGTTTTTTTAGCTGTTTTTTAGTTGTGTTCAATCCTTTTAGCACCACCACTTCCAGACTGCTCGGTGGTCCCTGTTTGACTCATAAAAACTATCTGGGAAAGCAGGGAAACGATGGACCTAATTCTAAATGCAGACCATCGTTGAAATCACAATTTTAACGTTACTTCGTTGTTTATTTTTCAGACTCTTGTACTGATATTGTTGTGCCACTTGTTCAACAATATTGCAAGAAGGTTATCGAAAAGAAGAACGAGGAAGAAACATTTACGATAGCAAAACATATAGGAAAATTATGTTATGGGTTATCGAGTAAGTTAGTTTTTTAATTTAACACTTTTATCGTGTTTCCAATTAGCTGTTATTTATTTTACGACCTTGAGAATGCCTGTGCGAGCTATCTTCATGCCATGCCTCCAGTACCACAGGCAGTTTTTATTCATGGAAACATTGCCTCCCGTACCGCCAACAGGGAGTTTGAAATGCCATATATTTGCTCTGAGTTCAACATTCCCTGGCTATTACGTCAGTCTCTTGCTACCAACGAGACTACGTTTGAAAATGAGGCTGTATTTACACAGAACTGGGTCACTTTTCGTATCGGATCGGTCTCAGATTACTTTTACATGACGACGCTACGCTCCGCACTGCGCAGGAAACTTCTTTTGATTTCAATCCTTTGCGTGGTAAAATCTTTTGTTTTTATGGCTCCGGAGCGAAACCATATCGGATTCATGCGTTTTCACAAGCCGGAACGGATTACATTTCATACCGCTTGCACAGCCAAGTGATTTCACTCCTCAAAAGCGATACGAAACGTACCGGATAGGAGCGACGCCATGTAAATGCACCCCTTAGGATATAAAAAATAATCCGATACAGGGGTAATCTGGTGCTCCGTACAAATGTCAAATGGAAACATTTTGCCTGCGCCTGCCTGTGATACCAGGAGCATTGATGATGGAAATTTGATAGCAGTTACGGCTGCCAGGAAACTAGGCTTAAGACTTGAGGATGGGAGCTTTTCAAAATATTACAACATTTAAAAAACAACGAGTTGTACATTTATGATATACAATTTTGTTTCTAGGCGAAGAAGTGGCTTTCGTTTTTCTCGATAATATAATGAAACTAATTATTGTTGAAAGACTTCTAATTTTTCTCAAACCCTACGACTAATTGAACGTTAACGAACATCAGCGCTGGCAAAAAATTATGGTCCACACGTGGCAGATCACCTGCTCATCAATTTAAAATTCAAATCGCATTGTAAAGTTTTAGTTGCAATATTTATTGGACAGTCAGTGCTAAATTGAAAAATTCAACCTATCATTACCTGAAATCTTCCGAAGAAATTTGTTTTAGATTTTGTTAATTTGATTTCACAATTTTTTTATCAGGGATCTAACCATGAACAAAAAATCTTGCTTTTAACTATTAATATTTTATATTTTTATGACGTTATCGAGTTTTAAAATTATATTTTTTTAATTCTAACTAAAAATAAACTAACTTTTGAATTGCCTTAGATTTGCGTATAGGTTTTCTCGTGTTATGCTAATTATATTTTTGAAACAGCTGCTTTTAATTTGTTTCGAGGGCTAGTACTTTCTAATTTTATTAATACGGTCGTTAAAAACGTAAGCCTTTAGCAGGTCTTCAAAGGTGCCCGCCTGTCGGAGGTATTTTTTTTGTCTTTGGAGCATTTTTGGAGAACATTTTTCAGATAATGAAAATTCCAACGAGAGTAAAGTTATTTTATTACAATCATTAATCTTAGTTTTACTTCGAACGTCGCACTTTTGCCAAGTCAAGTTCAATTGATATGGAAAATATTTTCTTCTCTTTTCGTTAAATTGACATTTTCTTCTCTTTATTCTTGTTAAATTCCATTTTCAAATCACAAGTGCAGTTTACAAATCTTCTATACACGAGCCTTTGTTTTGATACTTATAATTGTTTGCCTTGATAGACGAGGCTTCAACATTCAGTTTGGTACTTTGCTTGCCTTAATTTACTTCAATAATCACCTAGTTCCATAACAAAGCTGATTTAAAATCATGTTAACTATCATTTATTTATATCTATATTTTATCAATTATTATTTTCTTATTTATTTCATCATTTGTGTGATTCAGTCTTGATCAATTCATCTTTAGTAAACCTGACAGAAGATCAAAAAGTTTGGTTTCTGGATTGCTACCGGCAGTTATGTGACCTCGGAGATCCCAGCCATAGTCAAAGGCAGCCCTCTAGTCCAAGGCGAAAGGTAGATTTACTATGCCATGTCATGTCATCTCAAGGGCAATAATTAATTAAAAATGTTTTTCTCATGTTTTTGAATTAGCTCAATTTCCTTGAGGCTTTGGTAGGTCAAGGGGATTACTTGAAATAAGACGACACATGGCATCTTAAAAGATTTCAAAGGTTTAAGAAATAACGTTGGGGAAATATGCATAAATATAATCGGAATAAGATTCTTTTATAAGCAAAACTGCAGATTAAAATATGTTTGTGCACCCGAAATATCAGCCTGTTTGCAGACTTACAGAGGCTACTGATGTCCATTTGCAGGAAGTCCTTTTTGTACTTTAGGCAAACTGCTGTTAATTCTACATTAAATTGTATGTTACTTTTCAATGGGCTACAGGGTTTTTTAGGGTGAAAGGGTGGACAAGAGAGTGCTTACTTTGAAGGGTGGGGTTTTTATTTGTTTTGGAAAATGAACATAAAAGATAAAGGCGCAATAATATAATTCTTATTAGCATGGGATAATTTAATATTTGATCCAGTTGAATGAGTTTGTTTACATTTTGAGATTAGCCAATCATATCACAGAATTGTTATCACATGGTTTTAATTACTGCGAAACGGTTGGCTATTTTCGAAATGTAAACAAATCAACTTGTGAATGAAATACACGATTCTTCTGTACTTTCTTTCTTCGTGTACTGAAGTGAAATGTTGGTCTGAATTTGTTAGGTAACGTTTAATTGAAAATCGATGAAGTTTAGATTACTGTCACCTATAGCTGCAGTAAAACCCCGCGAACTCAAAATATGAGCGTTTAGTTTCCAGAATGTTCTTAATTCTAAAGCTATAGAATTGCCTTGAAGAAAATTTTAGTGGCACAGTTAGTATTTTAATTTGCGTAATTATCAGTATTACTGTAAGTTGTCTGAAATTGTCTGGAAATGTACCGAGTGTCCCAAAAAACCTTACGTTGCTCTTGCAACTTTATTGAAAAAACTTGAATACAAAGCGCTATGTGATTACATGCATCAGAAATCCTAATAACTAACAAACTATTTGAGACCTATTTAGGGAATATGCAAGCGTATGAGCGATAGTTAGCAGTTTGAAAAACCAAAAGCAAAGCAGTTCGTCGTTTAAGAGTTTTTAGGCAATGCATTCTTTCAGAACTGCACCTTTTCAATTCTTGTGTAATCGAGCAAACAAAGCCCTAACATTTTCTGGTCACTGCCTCTTCCAAAATCATTGAAAAGTCATTGAATGTGAGTTGTTACTATCAAACTGTCATAGTGAAAATGTTCCTTTCTTTCAAATCTTGATCTAATCATAATGAGTTTTGTATTCTCGCGTTTGTAATATTGTTATGAAACAAATGTAAGGTTTTTTGGGACATCCGATACTATTTTTTGGCAACTTGATTTCAGTCTGTCTGGTTCTTAATTTTCATATTCTTGTGTACGGGGTAAGCTGTAATACTCAAACTTATGTTGTTAACTGTGATTGATTTAAAATTATTTGCAGCCGTTTGGTTTGAAGGTTGGCTTCTATGTCGAAGATCGGAAAGCTGACTGCCGAAGGTGGTGTGCTTACAACTTTCCCGTATGTGTTGTTTTATCATTTATTTACAATTCTTTGAATATGTGAAAGAGATGCTGAGTAACCCAAAATGAAGTTGCATTGTCTAAATCGGTTGTAGCATTGTCTCTTACGACGTCTTAATAGTGGTGCCATTTTAAAAGCGACCTGGTTTTGTTACATAGTATAAAGTTATTAGGAGAAATAAATAGACCACGTTATTTAAAGTCCCCATCGTTTTACATGGTTACTGATGCTATAATTATGATATAGAAATATAATATAATATAATATTTGATTATAAATATTAATGATAATAATGAGTGACGTTTCGGTGTCATCTTAACATCATTTTCAAGCTAAATGAAATAAATTGAAAGTCAATTTTGAACTGGCAATTTAATAAGTCAATCTTTAATAATGATTGAATAGTTAACAGTTTTTAGAGCTTTTTGAAATTATAAAACTTCAAGATTAACTAGCTTTTTGTTTTGACTTTTTGATTGGATCCGAGTTTGATAAAGTCATATTGTTAAGATTTTCATAAATAATTGAAGCTCATCGAGCACGAGAAATAAAATTGCGATCAAGGATAAATAGAAATTGTAACATGGTTGAAATTTTCTTTCCAACTCACGTCTGCATTTAAGCATGTGGTTGTCGGTAACCTGATTAATGCCTTCAAATTCATGTTCACGTATAAAAATATTCCGTGGGCACAATCTTTGATCAACCTAGTTTGATTTTTGCATTAATTTGGTAATCCTTTTGGTTCATTTACAACACTAAAAACAGTTCCGCTTGACCATGGATTTATATTATTTTGGTGGGAAGTTATGTCACGCTTTCTTCAGGCTTTGTGGACACGTTTATTTTTAACCCTTTAACTCTTTCACCCCTGGTGGAAGGACCATTTGATCCATTGTTAAACAACATCGTATTTTCAGGAGGTAAGTGAGGACAGAGCTTTATATTAAAGGTATTCTCACACTTTATTGGTTCAAAGTACAAGATATAAATAACAGCGCAACATAATCGCCTCCAATATGGCAGCCATCTTTTTTCAGTATTTACGGGCAAAAACAGATATGAGGATCAGGGCTCTAGCCATTTTCTATTGTACTTTAACCCAATAAAGTGCAAGACAGACTGCCTTTAATGTTAGGTTCAGATACAGTATAAACTTCTCGGACCACGGAACCATGGACTACACAACACTTCGGAACCAAGAACCATGGACTACGGAACTAGAAACCGGCAGAGGAGAGTAATAAACTCCCATAGAAGAACGTACAATTATTTGAACCTTCAGACTGAAATGTAATTTGGCTTTTTGGAAAATTTTCTTTTAAATATAGTAGATCCCTGCTGTTCAGGATATTTGGCTTTTTAGCCTCATTGTTTCTCTCATATTCTATTGTTCTTCTATTGTTCTCCTGAAGATTTTGAGCCTCATTTCTTTGTTTGAATTTTCTTGATAACAAGGATGTTCTGCATTAAAAGTTGATGGGAGAGTTTGTAAATGTGACTAGTGTCCACATTTTATAGTAATTTTGTATCCTTTACTCATATATTTTAGGGATTTAAAATAAGAACCTGCCAGACTCGCACCCAACACTGCAGGTTTTTTTTGCGGGTTTTTACTATATTTTAACTGAAGTTTATTTCGTGAGTAATGTATGTTCTACCCCCCTACAAAATGCAACTTAGATAGGATTTCCTGTTAACTGAAAATAAAAGCGGGAGTCAATGTGTTAAATTTATGTTCATTTTCAACAAGTAAGCGCGTAGTGTCATCCCTTTTTGCAAAATAAGGAAAAATCTTGAATTTAAATGACTGAAATTCAGAGGTCTGTTTTTCAAGAAGATAAGCATTCACCAGAAAAATGTTTTGTTTGCATAATTGAGAAATTGCGACATGTGGCTTGATCTCTGTAGTGTCCTTCTGATTAAAATTAATTCTGTTCATAATTACTTGCATATGAATTGTTCCATTTTATTTCTCACACGGGAAACAGATTATGGAAATGTTCCCATGTCGAAATCGCATTAAAAATGTTCCACGTTCGTCTTATTTTGCGGACGGCTCTTATATTTAAAGAGAAGCCCTCGCGGGGTGTCTTCTATTATTTATTTTGAAGAGAATTTTTGCTGTGCGATTTGACAGTTATTTTTGTTGAATTTTTCCATAGACAGTTAATATTTCACTCTTTTTGACAATTTTTTGAATGACATACAGTAAATCTCTATATGAGAACATACAAGCTAAATACCTGCATCTATTCTACTCAAAATGAAAAATCTGTTATCAAAATGCTAAAGATATTGTTAAAATTATATGCAGATATTTACCCCAGTAAAATTGAGTATTTTTTGTTCACCATCCCCTGAAACATATCAAATTAAATCAATTAAATCCATATCAAATCCATTCTTTGAAGTCATGCGTCAAGTTTGAGTCGAACTAGACTAACATTTATTATATTTTTTTATATTAAGGCAGCCAAATTAACTAAATCTAAGCAAAGTTTAACGGTTGAATTACAGAAGAATTTTGATCGTAGTTGTGATTGACTCAATATCAATCGAATTTGAATCGACATGAGTATGACGTAGCCTCACTATTCGATGCTGCTCTATTCTGTCTTCAGCTCTGTTTTAATGCTTTGTTGGTTTTTTTTTGGAAATTTAATAAATACACAGTGATGTTGATATTTCAGGCAATGGTTCTGTTTACTGGTGCAGAAAACTTTCCAAATACTTTACTGTGTACTTTTCAACAAATGGTAAATGATCCTCATACAATGGTTAGAAGAACGATAGCTTGTGGCTTACATGAGGTATTTCTACAATTTCTTTTGTATTGCATGAACGGTTACATTTTGTATTACTATTCGTTTTATAATTGTTACTGGTAATGAGTTAAATTCATGTTGTACACTTGGCTACGCTCGTTACTTATAAGAGTAGTGCCATGTTGTGAGTAAAAATAGGAAATAGGAAATGTAATTCCCGAAGTTTGCTTTCATCTTATTCTCTACCACCTAATCTTATTCGCTCAATCTAAGGGGAAAACTTGGGACAAGAAATTGTCGTCCTAATCACAAAGCAATATTGTATATTCACTGAATCACAGACAGCAGTATTTCAGATTCACTGAAATCACAGACAGAGCAGTATTTTAGATTTACGGTATCTGATTAACTCAAATCGAACTTACCGCCGAAACTTGATCGATAATGTCAGCTATGGAAGCTGTCGGCAAGAACTCCAGGATTAGTTCATGGACTATTATCCAAGAGGCTTGGATTAAGCACTCGAGTTTCTTGACGAGTTTTCAAATTTTATGACACTTGAGAAGGATTAAACAGAGCTTTTTACAGTTGTTGAGAATATCTATTTTCTACAGCTCTTGCGTATTAAAGTTGGATAACCTTTGAATGTGCTGGACGCAACAACTTGTTTTCGATTCTTGTTAATTTCTTTGGTAATTTAATTCAATTTAATTCAATTTCTAATTACACCTTTTAAAGTTATAGCCCCGACATAAATCAATTTATTATTCTTCACTGTTACAATTAACTAATGAGGAATCATTTGCCAAACCTCACATCCTTTTTCCAAGCCTTATTCTATTGTATTTATTTAGTTTTGTAAACCAAACCCTGGTGCATATCTGTGTTTTGTAGTTTTCATTAACTCAAAAGGAAGAAAAGAATCTTGATTAAGGATTTGACAGATTTTCTGGAGATTCGAAAAGATAAAACACTACATCATATTTGGATTCGAAGATTCGAATATCTTGTTTGGCTGATTTCGCGTGCATTCACCCTTTCGCGTCCGAATTTATTTCTGCTAAATAGGCAAATCGCATGAAAGTCTTATTTTTCAGGGGGTAGCACATGCGAATGAACTTAATTTATTTGATAAACTCGTGTTGAAATACCTGGAATTAATGTAAAGTTCTGCCCGTATTTACCTCCTGAAAATATAAAGTTTCACGTTGCTTATCAATGGGCTTTTTTGCTCTTCTCGGGGGGTGAAAGCGTTGACGTCATTTTAGTTTGAGCTAGGTACCAGTAGTATTTCTTATTTAAAAACTATTGGATCAACGTTGCGAGTTTAATTGTTACTATTCTTTGTATTTTTCTTTTCGGTTGTATAGATTGCAATATTTTTAATTGCATATACATCTATTTTTGCATAATTGAAAGTTCCCAACAAACATATATTTTTATTTGTCTAGATACCCACTTTTGATCTGAGGATGCCATTGTGGAAGTTTATCAAAATTTTGAGATCATGCATTCATGATTCTTGAAGTAGATTCTGCAAACAACGTTTAGTCTGAAAAAGATTCAAAATTACAACAATACACATATTTTAACATTACGAGAGATTAGACCGTAACACTTTTATTAGACAAGTGTCTGTCCTAATGTCATAAACCTTGTTTGCAGAGTCCGTTTGCAGAGTCGAGAATCAAAAATTCTAGATCTCAAAATTTTGATAAATTTCCATAATAGCAGCCTTTGCTCGAAAAAGTGGATTTGATTGTTGATCAAGTTTTTTGAGTAAAGTTGACTTTTTATGTTAGCTGTAAAGGTTTTAGATCACATAGCTTAAAGTGTCCTTTGCAACCAGAATGCGCTGTGCAAGTTTTTGGCGTTGGGCAACCATTTTCGTGGTACATAAAAATTTATAAGTTAGATGCTTTAATTGTCACAATCATTTTACAAAATGCGCAGAAGAAAACAGCTGTCGGTAGTCGAGAAACTCGTTGTCATGGACCATTGTTTACGTTGCGAAAGTTACGAATTATTACGAAGTTTGACGTCTCATTTTCTTTCTTATTTTGAACTTGATTTCGCTATGCAAAAAGTAAACAACAAAAACCGCGCTCGCATATGGATGAAAGTGATCCTTAAAACGTTTTTGTTTTGATGAAAAAAGAAAACGTAATGTGCATGAAAGAGTCTACAAAAGAGAGTCTACATTCCAGAGAGAGTCTACAAAAGTCATCAACCTTTCCGAGGATAGATTTTAAGTCTCTCTTGATCTCAATTAAAGAAAAAGGTGTGGCTTGAGTTTGCTTTTGAAAATAATAAGAAGACATTAGCCTGTCAGACTATTGAAACACTGTGTTTTTGAGCTTTACATAAATATAATCTATCTGAAACGGTTGACTTGTAATGTCTACAAATTGTTTTTTCAAACTAAAATTTAGATGAATTTATAAACAGTTAAATCCTCTCGTGCTAAAATCTCAACTGTGAATTGAAATCGAAAGGTTTCATGTCATTTGACCGATATGATTCGCACAAAACAATGAAAACAACTCGTTTAACTTGTTGATTCATTCATTCATTTATTTATTTATTCGATTTTGTTTTGTTTTGTTTTCTTGTTTATTTATTTATTCATTTGATGGTAAGATATAAGTGGTACTTCTACTCCAGTACCAAATGTTTACGAAAAAGTAGCATACAGTCATGACTTCTAGAGGGCGTAGGGGGGAGGGGCATGCAACATGCTATTTTATCTCATATTTTCTGTGTTCTTTTATGAGTTGTTTTCTCGTTTTTACCATCGTTAATTTGGAAATTTTAATTTTCTGTTATCTAATTTTTAGCAGCATTTAAAAACTGCAATTTGAAAACTTTAAAGCATTTAACGACTCCATATATGTGTATAAATTAAACGTTTTCTGATAAATATTCTTTGCTCACCAGATTTGCAAGGTACTTGGCAAAAAAGTTGGATTAATTCAAACGGAAATAAAAACTTTGTTACAAGATGATGCTATTGAGGTTGGTGGGATTAAATATATTTGGTTATTCGCATGATGTTTCGAATACTGTCGCAGATTTTCGATTAATTGATGCAAAGCTAAATGGGCAAGCATTTCTTGTACTGAGGATGAAATAGCTTCCCAGTTCTAAATTTAAGCAAGCATCCTCTCCAAACTGGGAGGATGTTTCAAATACTGTCGCAGATTTTCGATTAATTGATGCAAAGCTAAATGAGGCAAGCATTTCTTTTACTGAGGATGAAATAGCTTCCCAGCTCTGAATTTAAGCAAGCATCCTCGCCAAACTGGGAAAGAACTAAGATTGGGTGAGGAAATTAAAAAGGAGTGCATGTTAGGATTAAGAGACACCAGGAAAGGAAAGGATTAGTAAGGAAAATATGTAATGGAAAACAGCTTACAGTTTGCCTCAACAAAATTAAATAATTCCTCTAAAAATCCAAGCATTGTTTCATTGAAGTATAGCAGCAAAAAAAAACGGGAAAATTGTGAAAAGGAAATGATATTACTGTAATTGTATAGATATTCTTGCTTTGCTTCTACGATGCATATTAAGATTTTCAGCGCGGAATAAGGGACCATCGCGGAATCAAGATCACCTCGATCTTTCTGATGTAATCCCTGTCACTCTAGTTAGGGTATGTTATATGTTTTTAACCGATCTCTGTATTTTAATGATTCGTAAATATTTTTATTGTAGATTTAAATTGTAAATATTTTATTGTAATTTTTAAACCTTGTAAATTTAATGGCAAAATTATACTTACTTATTTACGTACTTATGTAAAGTTTGAAGTTTTGTTTTGAAATATTTGTAAGTTACTGTTCTTAACAAGCACTTGATTTGATTTTATTCTCTATTTATAACCTTTTATATTTAGATTGTTAGACTTTTTGGAAATTTATTTTTGGGTTGAAAGAGGCCTTTTCATGAAAACAATTAGCAATTGCTGGTTACCCTTGATTAGATGAGTGAAACCATTAGATTTGCCATGATTTTCGTGATGTTTATTGATTGCATATACAATCTTTTTAGGTTCTTGAAGGATTAATTCCTCATTTGCCTGCAACTCTTGGCACCCTTTCGAAGGAAGGATCAAATTCAGGTTTAACGGCGGTAAGTGATCTTCCAGAATTAAATAAAATAAATTTTTTAACTTTTAAGATAGCCTATGTGTAGTCTCAACATTCTGCACTCAGACTATTAAGGTTAAAAAATTACATATTAATATATTTAAAAGCTAAAGAAAATCTTATATTTCAATAGCTTCTTACTGAAGTCCTCGCATTAGTACGGCCATTTGGATATACCAACCTTTCAAATAACAAAAACACCTATTTTGCTGTTTAACGTTGCGTTACATTCACAAAATTTGTCAGTTTAATTGAGATCATTCCAAGCACCTCTATTTCTATATTTTTTTCTGTTTTTAGAAGTTATACGTAGAATCCTCTCGTCCATCATCGTCACCGATTGTCCGTTACCGTCTTCGTATTAAACATAAAATAAAATCTCTCACAACACTCGTGGAAAGATTAATTTGAGATGAATAGACACAAAATATCCTGCTGACTCCAAATAATTCATACGTTTATAAATGTTTTGTTCTGATTCTGCGAATTTATCGAGAAATAGGGGGCAAAGGGCGAGTGGCGGTAAAGGGCGAAGTGACTCTAGTTTTATGTAGTTTTAATTTTCTATGTAATTGCCACGTGGTATACATATTCTTTTGCTCACCACCTTTCTGGTAGTATTGCAAAGTAGTTTGTAGGTAGCGTTATTAGCATCATGTATTGTAAATGTTTAATGGAATTAAAGAATCACTGACCGTGTCCAGCCCGATAGGGTTAGCGAAATTTTATTCTTTGTTTGTGTAGCATGTAGATTTTATGTATTTTATAATTGTTTATTGATTATAATTGTAATCTAAAAAATTATAATTCATGATAATTTATTGTAATTAGTTATAATCAATTATAATTACTTATCATATCAATGCTTAGCATCCTTTTATATCCGTCGGTTTTGTATCATTTGATGTTTTCTCTGCACCTTCAATGGATAATAGATAAAAACATTGTTTCCAAAGCAGACGGTAAGTTGATATAAAATATCTTTCTTCCAGGTGGTCATATCTGACTTCATAACAGCTCTTCTTAATTGTGAATTATCAATTTCATTATCAAGCAATTGGAGGCTGCACGTGGACTTTCTTTTGAGTCTGGTATCTCTACCGAATTGTCTTACTTCCGATCAGATATATTACAAATTCGTTCCTATTCTATTCCGACTTTTATCATCTAATGTGAGTAATTTTTTCAAACTTTTTAAATTTTTGTTTTTGTATGACTACATATTGTCTTATGATTTAAATCATAGTTTTTTTTATCTCATTCCGAGTGTCCCAAGAAAGGCTACACGTTTGTAAAGCCGCTGTGGAGGAGCTGAAGTTTTGATTATTTTGTTTTTTCTTGAGTGTTATAGAAGGGATTTCAACTTGAAGTTTGATACCTTGTTTGTCAAAATTGACACAATAATCGCTGAGTTACACTAAAAGAAAGTGCAGATTTTGTGTTTATGAAAAACCAGAGGTTTTTTGGTAATTATTTTAAACGTTAAAATCATATGACCAAATGAATGTATTTTGTTAACTCTCAGCTGAATTTATCTAAGATCAACTTTAGTATGTCAGATTCTGAATCAACAATCAAAAGTGAAATTAGATTCACTCACTAATAAAAATATTTAACATAACTGCTTTGGAGTCATGTCATAAATTTTCATAAGGTATCCTCATTCTTCACCAAGTCAGATAATGAGCTTTTTCTCTTGTTTTCTCAGTCTCATTGTCTTCAATCAGCAATTAAATTTCAACATATCGCTGTGTGTTGTCATTCATTCATGGATACTGTTGAAATGTTAATTTTAAAGCTCCTTTGTCATAAAAAACCAACTTTTAGAAACATAATAAGAAAGCCTACCTCTGGTTTTGAAGAAAACATAAACGTTATTATTTAGCATTACTCGGCGGTTATTCAGTTGATTTTGCCAACTAAGGTATCAAACTCTAAGTTGAAGTCTATTTCATTGAATTCAATCAGAAACAGAAATATTAACGATAAGGCTCCTCCGCAATAACTTTGCAAACGTGTAGCTTTTTTTCTGGGACGCCCAGTAATTTATTATTTTTTTGTTCATTACTCCCTGAACGTAATCAGAAATCTTGTACAAATAATGTGACAAGTGAAATTTAGCAAGGGGGTACATACACATATTTTTTGATGAGAAACTTAGAAGGTGCTTCAGTACTGAAAGTTTCTTAATTTTTCACAAATTTAGTGCTGAAAGAATCTTGAAAGTTTCTTAAGTTTCTTCATGAAAGCAGAAATAATACACTTGTTTTAAACTCAAGAAAACATCTTGTGTGTGGCACTTACATGTAACTATAATTAGC
Source organism: Phacellophora camtschatica (assembly GCA_036873815.1). NCBI lineage: Eukaryota > Metazoa > Cnidaria > Scyphozoa > Semaeostomeae > Ulmaridae > Phacellophora > Phacellophora camtschatica. The sequence continues at coordinate 43,832 of JAYJMH010015552.1, forward strand.
ATCATTTTAGGTCAAAATTAAGTCAGTTTCCCTTGACTATACTCACTGTAAGCAATTTGTTGGAAATTTGATTCAACATTTTTTTCTTTCAGCGTGTTATTCCCGTAAAGCAAGCTGCAGGTCGGACGTTGTGTGCGTTTATAAAAAATAACAAAAGAGCTGATCAACGCAACGAATTATGTAAAAGAGTTATTCAAGGTTTTTTTTATTTCAATAATTGCTAACTATTAATAAATACTGAATGACCGAAAAATTAGTCTTATAAAAAGAGCACACAATACTTTTACCCACAGATAATTGGCACAGTGTTTTTCCTGGCGCATGAAAAGAGCACTAGGATACTTAAATACAGACAGGTGGCATTTTGTTATTGTTTCATTATTGCAGTAAGTAAAGGCCTTTAGCCAGCTGCTGGTGGGTGGCACAGTATCAAAATGTTTATGCCATGGCTAAAATGTTTTATTTGGTGCTTGTGACCAAACACATTTTGCCCACAAATTTCCTGAAATTTATTGACAATTTAACATAATAAACAACGTAACTTTCGACGAAATTCTACAAAATTTCCTGCAAGATGATCACTTTTTGAAAAATATTCGTGCGACCATTGTTCACACGGTCGGGTGCTTTTTCGTGCCATGGTTTTTACCATGCCAAGGTAGCACTATAATTATGACTGCAAAATTGGACTTTCTATTATTTAGTTGTTTAGAAAAATATTAGCAAATAAATGAAAAAAAATTATGGGACTCGTTTGAAAGTTTTAGGGCCTTTTAGCCCATGAATTTAAACATAATTCATAGAGTAAGCACAAGTAAAGTGAAAAAAGTACAAAATTTATCATATTCTTAAAATTGTATCTAAAATTTAATTGCTTATACCGGGTAACCCGAAAGAAAAAATTAAGCATTACATTATAAGTTTACAGGGCCGTAGCTCAATATCCTTAATGCTAGCAATTTTAAATTGTACTCGAAATGATGTCCAAATGCCAAACTTAGAGTTTGGGATATCATCCAGTCCACTGCAATCACGTTTACATGTCCAGAAGTGGAATTTAAAATAGCCCTGATCCGTGAGCCTTCAATTCAATTTAAAAGAACGCAATTCATTTCCAGTCCACGTTTTGACAGGAAAAAACCTGCTTGCTCCTGTATCGACTTGGGGAGTTCTTTTCAATCTTTTCAAATTTTAAACTCCAAAGGCGCTATTAAAGCAAGCATTAATGCATGGACTAAAAATAAATGATATTTTTTTCTTCAAAATAATGTAAATAGTTTTGGATATGTAAACATGGTCGCACAGATGACTAGTATGATATCCCAAACTCTAAATTTTCCATCCAGACGTCGTTTTATGCACAATTTGAGATTTGAAATCTCAAGGATTTGGAGTGACAGCCCTGCAACAGAGATATTTTTTGTGTCACCCTGTACATGTAGATTCTGAGACACAATTTAAAAATGTGAAGACTTAACGTGAATAATAACTGTTCGACACAAAGAACACTTTAAATGAATCGTTAACTAACGACTTTTTATACTGACATTTCAGATTTCAGTCAATCAATCTTGTAAGTAAGGATTGTAAAATGCTCTGGAAAGGAATCAGATGTTTGACTGCTATATAAAATTAAAATGCTCTGGAAAGGAATCAGATGTTTAATTGCTACTTTTTTTGTCAACAGAACTTAGCAGAGGCAGAAATTACAGAGCAAGGCTTGAATTTTTAAATATCAGTCAACAAATTATGGAATTTTTCTCAAAATCTTTCTTCAAAGATCATTTTTTTGATGAAGTTCTTTTACTTGGCAAGGTTTGCATTTCATTATTTCATTGGATAATTTTGAATTAATTTTCTTATTTGCTGCTTTTTTGCGTTCATATCTTTTTATGATGAATTTGAATACTATTTATTTTTTGCAATTCTTATTGTTGTGAATGTAATAATTATGTACAGTTAGCTTATCATTTGATGTTAATCTTATTACTTGCTGTTATTAGTCTATTACTCTATTTATTTATTTTTAATTATTTTTAGTTATTTTTAATTATTTCTTTATACTAACTAAACATAGCGTTCAAATCTTTGAATGGTTGATTTCATTGTTTTCTAACCAAATTATTAGCATTCACACCTCGCGGCAGTGTATGAACGGGATCTCGACAGTTTTAGGTTGCTGAAATAAATTTAATTTGTTTTTTAAATTTTTGTAAAAATTAATTTTGCAGATTAATTTAAATGTCTTCGTTCATCAATAAAAACAGAAATTGAAAAATCTAACTTTTTATTTTTCTCGATATGAAAGAAGTCCCCATAACATGAACAAATATGAACCAATACATTTAATTAGCCTGCAAAAATCATTTTTACGAAAACTTAAAAAAACAAAGCGTGCAATTCGTTTTATTTCAATTTTCAGCAACCTAAAACTGTCGAGATCCCGTTCGAACAATGCGCGGCGAGGTGTGAATGCTATTCAACTTGGTTAGGAGAAAACAATGAGATCAACCATTCACAGATGTTTACTAACTATAGACAAAGAATAAAAAAGCTGCATGCGCATTGTCGAGAAACGTTATCAACCTTTCTCCTTGCGTAAAATTTTATCTTTAGAAACTTTCCTCTTTAAACAATGGAAAATAGGCGCGGCTTAGATGTGGCACATAAATTTCCTTTGTTTTCTTCAACCTTCCTTCGGTCAGTAACCTTGCGACCGCAATGTTTTCCTGACTCTGTACATGATGGGATGACGTTTTTATTTCATCATTAGTTGAATTATTGACGTTTCAACCCGGGAAGGGGGGTTCATTTTTTCTATGGCTGGGCCTCAGTGCTGAAAGTTTCTTATCTTTTACAAAATTTTGATACTGAAGGCCTCATGAGAGTTTCTTAAGTTCAAAACAAAACAAAACGAAATAAATACATCCATTAAAAGATTCAAACCGAAAGAGCATATTTTTGTTTCATGAATAATGCTCTGTATCTACAGATACATGGCAATTAACGTGACGCAAAAATTACATACCAAAATAAACTACAAGAAACGATATACAGAACAAAAGAGTGAAGTTAATAAAAAAATCCGATGTTTTTCTAGTTATGAAGTGGCTACGAAAAGTTCACATAGTTCACCAACGCTGATATTAATCAGCACTTCGGACAAGAATTTGCCTTCATCCGCATGTGGATGCAAGATTTTCCTTTTAAAACGGACGCATCCTGTGGGTTATTAAAATCTGAGCCTTGATGAAATTTCTTGGCTTTTTGACGATGATCTCAGAACTAGTTTCTCATAATTTGGTTTCTAAAGAAAAAGGAACACGCCGTCCAGGTTTTTAAAACCGGCCAGTGTCCAAAATTATTTCTTTGGCAAAAACAGATCCATATGTAGGGAAAATCTGAGCAAAAAATGACCGATTTTGGTGGCACGTCTTGTCTTTTTTTACGATGATGTATTGTGCTTCTCCGTGAGCATTTCAATAAATAAGAAAGTCGATACATTTTATTCGAGTAATTTCTGTTAAACTTTATTAATACTATCATTGTTGTCAATTTTATTTTTTAGGATCCCGTTGTAAATGTTCGCCTTCGTGTTTGCAAAATGTTTCCATCTTTAAAATCACAAATAAAACTACCTGGAGACCGGCTGTTATTACAAATATTGGAACAAAATGTGAGACAACTGATGGCGACCGAATTAGACCGCGATGTATCAAATGCAGTTAGGATGGTAAGATACCATACTTCTATTGTTATTTTATCTATTTTATTGCAGCTATTGATTAATTTTGAAAGTTTGTGACATGGAAATTTATTGCTGATCATTGTTGATGTTTTTCATTTGATTTAGGCCCATTTTGACGAATCTTTTAAACCATGGTTTTTACGTTTTAGGCTGCAGTTGAAATGGATAGAATTAAACTGGCTATAGACTCTTCTGTAAGTATCATTGTTTTTTAAAAATTATTGTATTGGAATCTCAAAGGAATTGAGTCATGTTTAAATGTCTCTATTTGTTTAAATCAAGAGCTGGAAACAGACTGCCTTTGAGCAATATTCAGTTTAAATGTTTTTTCCCTTAGACTTCTGAAAGTTTCAAAGAAGAAGATCTTTTAGATAGAAATAAAGAGGAGCATGAAAGACAGTTATTAGAAGTAAAATTTGTTTTTTTATTTTTAGTTGTTTGTTTACTTTGAATTATTTGTTCATTCTTATTATTCATGAATTATTTAAAAGTTGAAGCCAATTTTCTCTTCTCGGAGTCTCTAGTTTGTTTCCCAAAGACGACAAAAATAATTGATTTCACGTAACAGATTTGAAAGGCACAACGTTCTGATGCTCAAAAAACAAAGCCATGTTTTGATTTTCTGCTTGAGAGAATTCGCTTTGTCTTGAATGGTTAATCGCTTTGAAATTGCCGTGTCAATTTCACTATTATTACAAAATTTGCCTCTGTTGCTCAGGACAAAACAATACATTTTAGATTCGCACGTTACAATGTCATTCGTGATTGGAAAGTATAGATTTCTCACCTTTGAGTGCACTCAGTCGAATCAAAATAAACAAAGAGAATGCACTCAGTCGAATCGAATAGACAAAGAGAATGCACTCAGTTGAATCGAATAAACAAAGGGAACAATTGCCTTGAAGTTTCTTTTAATTTTCTGCTTGAGAGAATTCGCTTTGTTTTCGATGTCTAATCGCATTGAAATTGGCGTGTCAATTTCATTATTGTTACAAACTCTGTCCTTGTTAGAGAGTAGCACATGCAAGTCAACGTAATTAAAATGATAAACTTGCGTTGAAATATCTTAAATTAACAGAAAATTTACCCGTATTTATCTCATGAAAATATGACGTTTTACGTTGTATGGCAATTCGGCCATATGGCACTGCAAGCTAAAGTTTTTACACATAATGCAAGCTAAAATTACTATTTAAACAGTTAAATTTTATCTCAGGTTGACCTCAGTTTGACTTCATCTTGCATATTTTTTTATCAACAGGATGAACGTAAACATGAGAACATCGTAACTCGAATGACCACGGGTCAATCTAACTCTACACATAATAATAAAAAGCTATCGTCTAGTTCTTTGGCGTCGAAAGACTTCACCAAGAAAGGTTTGTTGACATAATTAATTGTATGTACTTCTGATAAACTGATATGATCTTTAGCATGGCCAATCTTTGAGATTTTTATCTGAATGTGCGATCCATGTGTGACCAAGTGATTGGGTGTTAGGTATTGGGTAGATATGTTTGTGAAGTTGCTTTGAATGTTCTTATCGTTGCAGGCATATTGTGCAGATGTTAACAAAAACTAAATTTGATAAATAAGCATTGTGGTTTATATGCATCAAAACCTGGTCGTCGCTCACTTTTTTATGCATTTCATTAATTTTGAGGTACTGCCAAAATATGACGAAGCGCGGCGCGTATCCCTTTCACGCCCGGATTTATTCCCAATTAACTGGTAAAAACACCGTCTAAATTCAATTTTGCAGGGGGCAGTCTAGCACATACAAACCAACATGACTAAAAAAGAAAACAGACTAAACATTGAGAATTTTGCTAAAATTATTCTTTTATTTTGAAATTATGTTGAAATAATTGTTTGCATTTTCTGCAGCACTACCAAAGTGCATATCAAAAGTAAAAGAAGCTGATCCGAAGCGAACATCAAGTAAATCAGATGGAAGTATAAACATAGCTTCGACTGCAGGTTAGTATTGAGCATTAACCTAAAATTTAATCTACCGAGTGTCTCGAAACATTTGTTACATATGTTCAATTCAAAAATTTACATTAGACCAGAGTTACCAAACGATACCACATAGAGCATGTAAATACATAGCAACCCTGTGGCCTTAAGACAGTGCCGTCGGCAGTTGGTCCAGATTGGGGGATTATTGTTCTGAGAACAATAGAGAACAAAGGTTTAATTAATCAATTGTTTTAAATAACCATTGTTTTCAAAATTATTGGGGGCTACAGCCACCTTCCTTCTTCACAACGCTTTGAAAAGTTTCATTTTATGAGGAGTTGTAATTAGGAAAATATTTTGTACCACCGGAAACATTTATAACTTTCGTAAAATTTTTAAATCAATCTATTTGACAATTCTTGATGGTTTCTTTAAGTACAGTGAAACATTTGTTCCGTGAATTTTCCAAATGTCTTCATTTTTAATTTTTTTTCAAATTTATTTATTCATTATTTTTGCGCAGGGAAAATTGTTCCACAATCTCGAAAAGTCATCAATCACACTGGTACAAATGTGTCAAGAGCCCAAAGTTTTACTTCGGGGGAGTCCAAACACAAAGGAGCCGGGGGGCAGCAGCAGCACAGGACGTCTGTAACATCTGTCAGATATAATAATCCAACAAAATCTAGCAAACCGTAAGTTGCTAAAATCAAATTATTGTGCCGCAGTGGAGGAGCATGAATTATTATCGTGTCATTTTTAGCTCGAAACAATGGCTGTGAAATAAAAAGGAGCTTTACAAGAATTCTTGCAATTTTTGGCATGGTCGTATTGTATGTACTGGAGTTTGGACCATTAGATTCCAGAGCATTAAACGCTTAGAAAAAAACGTCCCAATGAACTTGGTGTCAAAACGAACTCGTTACTGTTACCAGCCAGCCCGCAGCTCTGAATTGCCAGTTTGCCATCATCTCTGAGGACCCAGAATACTTCTCACATGAGGTTATCAGCGTGTTCCTTTCGCCATAAAAACAATCATGATGAAATTGTTTCAAATTTTTGCATTGATTGGATGATTTTGAACGGGATTAGGATTGTTTTGATTGCGAAAGGAACATGAAGTAGACACATATCATTTAGGTCTAGGCTTTACTTAGTGTTAAAAGTCTGGTTTTCATTTCCGCAGGCCCATGATGGATGTGCGTGGTGCTACCACTTCTACAACAAAGAAAACCGTAACATTGCAAAGTTCTAAAAGAAGTTAGCGAAGCAAGCTTTGTTCCTCTTGAATGGAATTTTGGTACTGTAACTTCAGAAAATTCACGTGTACTTCATTCTGCCTACTGGATACGTGTACTTCATTCTGCCTACTGGATACGTGTACTTTATTCTGCCTACTTCATCATGGTTGAGAAACACAGAACTGGACGGAGGCTGAAGTTATTTTCCCTTGAATGTTTTATGTTCATCTTGTTCTAAAGAGGGGACAGCATCCTAAATTTTCAATTTACACAAACCATGGAAAAATAGGGAATTACGGAAGAGTTGTAATAATTGCATCTTTCAAGATGCATTGTTATACAGAAAATGCAAATGTCTTTCGAACAATTTGCTCCAACCTAATTGTCTGTGCTATACAATCTGCCAAGCAACTAAAGTTCTGAATGATAAATTCATATCTTGGTACTTAATTCAGTTTGCTAAATTGTTTGGGGTATCACTTGGAGATAAACTTGTTGTGCTCCGAAAAGTTTAAAGCGTATTTTACGAAATTTTACGTCACACTTCACATCAATAGGAAATGATCAACCTCCTACCCTGACGGTTATGCATTCAAGTTAGGAAGTGATAACTTGTTGAAATCAAAATCAGTGTATTTTTTAAAATTGCTTTTCATTGGTAAACAAAAACCCTTTTAAAAACAATTATTTTTAGAGCAAAACTCTTTGCACAGAGCGCTTTCGTTTTCTCAGGACAAGGCCTGACATCGAATGTGTTTCAATCAATTAATTGATCAATTTTCTTGGTTGGAATGTTCTAATCTTGGTTTTGGATGTGAAAACAACACACATGGAATAACATTACCAACATCAATCTGTAGATACTGTATTCTTTTTTAAGTTTTTTGTCCCTGCTGAATTTTTGGGAGCATGTTTTGTTAGATCTGTTTGGAAAAGCATGGTTTTAAGGAGAAATGGAAATGAACATCACATTTCTTCTCAATTACATAACATAATACTTTTATAACTACAAATATCAGTTCACTTGTTTCGGAGAACCTTTCGTAGACATGTTTAGAGAAGCGTGGATTTGGGAAGAAGTGGGGGGAAATATTACATTTCTTGTCAATCATATAACATTTTGTTTTGGATAAATGTTTCAAAACATTTGGCAGTTGAGCTAGCTGTGTTTTGCTGGTTAAAAATTCAGTAAAATTACCACTGGCCAAAATATATCAAATAAAAGAAAATCTAACCATGCAAAATCTTTATAAAATAAAAAATCTTCATTTGGAGAGTAACTATCGATAGATTTGCGTTATTGCATCTACAGTTTTTATCACTTGTACATTTTAAAAGAAGATTTTAAAGTGGTGCAATGCATATATTGTACAAAATGTTGAGCGTGTTTGATCCTGTTGAATGTTAATGTTATTTTGTAATTATGAAAAGAAAGACGAGAACTTATTTATTTGGAACAAATTAGGCAAGTCGTAATTTATAAAAAATTTCACGTGAACTTCAAAATTTATCCTGTTTTACTGTTAGATTGCGGTGGCGCGGAGAGAGGGGGCAGGGGGCAATTTCCCCCAGAGCCTCAGCTTCTAAGGGATTACATTTTTATCTAAAGTAAAAGGCGTGACGTCATTAACCCTTTCCCGTCAGGATTTATTTTCAATTAACATGCAAATTTTATGCAGGTATTGGAAGGGGGTAGCACATGTAAACCGACTTTATTCAAAAAATGAAAACTCACGTTGAAACATCTGAAATAAACATTAAGTTCTGTGCGCGTTTACCTCCTGAAAATATGACGTTTTACGCTGTTTAGCAATTGGCCATATCGCTTCTGCCAAGGTGAATTGGTTAAAGGTCATGTGTCCAGATAAATTATATTAAATTAGGCCTCCTTGATAAATTATTTTGTGCCTGGGAATCTAATGTTACGTTAAAATGTGCTTTGCTAAAGAAACGTTAGGGGTTTTTCCATCGATAAATATGGTCTCTGCCGCGTTGTGAAAACGTTTACCACTTTGAATAAAAAATGTCTAATTTATGTTCTTTGGAAAACTCGTGGCAATGAATGAGAAAATACTAGGCAATTCCAAACGTCAAGATGGGTGACACTTTACGAGGTCAGAGGACATCAAATCTTCTTTGATTTCAAAGTTAAATTGTTTTGGTAGCAACTTTTCAACACTCAAAGCATGACATTTCCTGACATTTTCACGACAAACACCTATTTTAACTCAACAAACCTTTGATAGAATTTGTAGCAAATTTTTAAGTTTTTAGCTTGGGAATATGTAACGTTAACGTTACTTCTTCGACACATTTTTGGTGTGAAAGTCATCCATTACGAATTTGTGAGTTGATATGCAACAAAAATAAAGCATAAGTTATGAAATAGATTCATTTTGGCAAATGCATGGAACACAGTTAATTTCTGCAACGAAAACAAATCGGAAAAGTCTCATTCTAATTGCAATCAATTTTCACTGTAATGAGTCCATCCTGCCACTGGGGTCAAATATATGCGTTTAGAATTTCTCACAAAACTAACAATTCCTTTATATGCTGTCCTTGGTACACCGGCTTTTAAGTCTGACATCAGTCCGAACTGTCTTGCAAGTGATTCTATTTCTAAGTTACTTGAGTACGTGATTCTAACTGCATCTTCTTGAAACAAACCATTAAAAGCATCACCCAGATCTACCATGCGTTTTTTGTTTACTTCTTCTAAATACTCTTTATCATATCTTCGTTTCAACAAATAAGTCAAATCACTTTTTCTAAAAGGAAAAAATTGGGTGTTCAGCCGAATATATTTCAAGTATTGATCATAAAATTGACCCATACTAACACCAACTCTTCCAAATGTTTTACTTCGACTTATCTCTGGCATAATGCAAGCTCTGTTTTTTCTTTGGTGTGGATTTCTCATCCAATCATCCCAAAAACCCAAGGGCCATTTTGGTGCAAGCTCTTCCCAGAGATGTCTCGTAATCAGCCAACCAAGCCCAGGGAAGAAGTCTGTGCGATATAAACGTTTCTTGTCTTCAACATAACCTTCCTTGCCATTATCATTCCATGCTGACACACAGTAAATAGATTTGTCCATGTCCAGAAGTGGTCTGGCTGCCAAGAAATACTCAAAGAAATCTGGGGCTGAAAAGAAAATATACAAAATGTATGTAATAAGCAAATGCAATTAATTGACTGTAGTCACATTTTCTTGTTCTTTTCATGTACATTAAAATTTAATGAGGAAGGTGACATTCTTATAAATATACACAGCCCACAGCCACACCCTGTTTTACTTGTTGATTTGTGCTACTTTAGTTACTGTTTTTATATTAGCTACCATACTGCTTTTATAAGTAAAGTGCATTTTATAGCTATTATTATTATATACTGCTATCACTGATTCCATTAAATCTTGGCAGTAAAGAAAGGGTGGCACCATAATGAGACAGTTACATCATTAAAATTTAAAGTGACATCACCATAAATGGCTCTGCAAAATTATTGACTTGTTGCATATATGCCTGCTTGGCTGATATGTAAATGATTAGCTTGTTACACATTTTACAATTGTAGGTACCCCTAGCAAAGCAGTTTTATTTTACATGGACACATTATCAAGTTTAAGATCTTGAAAAAGGAACATTATTGCCAACACCATTTTAGATGAACGTTTTGTTGTTTTACAGAAATATTTAGGCATAACTACTGTAGATTTTCCAGAGATACAGTAATTATTTCATTGCTATTTATTCAGTACTAAATAATGGCTTCCATTTATCGCAGTACAGTACATCAGATAAATTAATTTTTTGCGCATCAGACTATTGTTTTCCAAACAATAGATATATTGTTCTTTGATTGTTTGGCCCGATGTGATATCAATTATAGATTTATTACGAATCTGCCAAATAACACAGGTAAACAATTGGTACAAGTAATAAGTCCATATACATAGGGTTCCTGGTGGAAGGTGATGTAGGCATTATAACAGTATAACATGGGAGCAATATACCAGGGTTTGACGTATCTATTCACCTATATCAAGATCGTCTTCAACAATGATGACACTATCAACCTTTGGATCTTGAAAAGCTTGGGTTAGAGCAAACTTGAAATGCCTTGATATCTTGTAATAACCCATGAAATGCTTCATATTATCAGGAACGCCTTGAACATCTGATAAATCAGGTTGCTTCACAAGTTTCAACTTATCCCCGTAAGATTTTATAACATTTTCAGTCTCTGTGTGTCCACAGTCTTGGCTTACAACAACTGGCATTTCAATATCTTTTGGCTTGAACTTGAAAATTTGATCAAGGCATCTACTAACAGTTGGTCTGTTGCATGCAATAACTAAGATCGTGATTTTTTTATGATCATTTGTTTTCGTTTGACTTTGATGGTTTTGTTCTTCGTCAATAATATTAATAAGTGGAGTTTCCTTCTTTATTATTTGTTTATTTCTCCTAGAATGTAATAATGAGTCGGTTACAACCAACGGTTCTCGGGTTGAAAGTGGAGGTTGAAGTTTGTTTCTGTCGTCATCTTTCATGGTCTTATCACCATCATCATCTTGAACATTTTCATCAATTTCAAACAAGGAATCGTCACTGCTATTTGAGCGATTCCAGTTCCTGATGAAAACAATATTCCCAACGATGAATATAAACCCCAATATACAGATAATAATCCATTTTCTCATTTGTCTTGGTCTTGTAAATAAACGCATTTCTTTTCTTGTTTACGTGGATGATGCAGCCATGATGAACACGATGTCACATAATGTTCTGTTGTTGTTGCTTGCATTGAAGATGACGTGCCCGAGTGCGTGCGTGACATCAGTGATGTTAAAATTTCGGCCTGAAGTTTTTGAACCTATCCAATAATTAATTTGGCGATTGAAAGGACGTAAAAAAATTTGGTATACAACTCTTTTCATGTTGAAGATTTGCTCCAGAAACTGACAAAAGGACAGTCGCTGTTCTGCAAACCAAACTGACGACCGAAATGCAACGTTTTTGTCCTAAACTTTTCAGATCATTCTCATTTGTAATTTAAAAGAATCTACTTTTACTTGACGAACTTCTGTAACATCATGGACCCGATTTGTCAGAGTTGACATTAAAATTAACTCCTGGCTACTATTTTCTCATGATAGAATTTTAGTTAAATTGAGCCTTCCTTGCCAAGCATATGGACCAGAGGCGGATCCATCCCCAAATCTGACTTATGCTCGCAAAAAATGGGGGGTCGTGTCTGTTTTATTAGCCACGCCCTTTTATTTCATAATATCAACCACGCCCATTAAATTGCTGAAAATTTTGCAAATTTCATACAATATTGTACCGTTATACTTATATTTGTTAATACTTTCTCATTCTCGATGAATGATAAATCGTTGCCATTTACTATGCGCCAATCCCCTAAGTAAGACATATTTTTAAATCGACTCACGACCCCCTTGACCCAATTCTCCTTGGTCCAAACACATTGTTTCCAACTAGGGTATGACATCATTTAATCCTCACGAGTGGAATTTTATTCACTTCCGAAATACAATGATGATGCATTGTTCTTGTGTGCCGCCGATATTATTCTTCAGCATGACAGACACGAGATCAAATGTCATTACTAAACTCGCGGCGATTTGCTGTTTCAAATCTGACTATTGCTCGCGCCAAAACCAAGTCACAATAGGTACTGAAAGTTGATCGTGTCGCACATGAAATCTCTTGACATGCCATGTCTACTTTTTTGACCGACTATTGCTCGGAATATCTATGTTTGCTGGGTTGTGGTTGGCTTACTGAAACAAAAAGGGGCGATGATGATTTGTCCAGTGTTGATGACTCATGTTTGCTACTGGTCAGAAGAGTATTCTACTCATATAAATTGGAAGGCTTGTGGACCAAGGGGATCGTGATTCAGTTAAAAAAGAAATGATGAAAAAAAGAATTACAAACTAAAGAGTTTTACAGTGGATAATTTGTTAACAGATTTTAGTTAACAGATCATCAGTTTGTTAACAGATTTTAGATAGTTTTAAATAATTATTTTTAGGCTTAGGAAAACTGGCTTTTGCTCAAGCAACGGTAGCAATAGTCTGTTCATTAAATACTGCTGAAATTAATTTTCAAAAATTAACGAAGAGAGACTTGTGTTTGATCCAAAAGGTTACTGTACTTTACTGCCATAAGGGCAAATGGCATAGTTAACTCTTCCGAGTTTTTCCATTTGTTCAACAGGTTTCCTCCCACATTTTTACATATACTAAAAAATTTTTTGGTGCTGCTTTTTCACAAGAAACAGTTGATAAATTTATTTGTATTTTGTACTAATTTGTTTGTGTATTAAGAGAATTCTGTGAATGGAAGATTTGAGTTTGCTCGACATTAAGAAGTAAAATTTCCAGCAATGAAAGATTGGAACTAATATGGTATTTATCAACAAATGTAACAGGTAAACACTCTAAATGAAGTTTCTGTTTAAGATTTTCACAAAAACCAACAGATAAAAGAAACAAAAGAATTCATCTAATTTTACTGACCAACCAATTAATTGAAGACACGCAGGACAAAAATCACATTGAATTATTATAAAAGAATTTGGTAAAAAATTCCATAAAGTACAAGAGGCAACTTAAGCAAAATATGTATGAAATAAAAGTGCATTTGCTATGGAGAATTTCTAATTTTCTAGCATTAATAATAAATAAAAAGTCACAATATTGTTGAGCTTTCAAACATCTCTCATTAAGGTGAATGTTTTTCATGCAAATGTTATTAAATTGGTAACAAAAACCCCCAATTACACAAAATGTTGAATCTGAAAAATAAGTGAAACTTCCTAAAAAATCTCTTCAGAAAGATTATATAATACCAGAGACAGCCAACCAACAGGCCAAGATTTCAAAGAATGCACATTGCTAAATTTCTTATACCTTTTCAAACATAAAGCAATTACACTTTTGCTCAGAAGTTATTGCTGTCTTACAAAAAAGTGGTCATAGCCCAACTTTGAATTCACAGGAAGCAACTATATAAAATAGACTCAATAACAAATCATAACAGCAGTAAATTAAATCCCCAAATGTCCAAATATTATTAAGTTTCAGTCTCCTTCCAAATCAATGATCTTTACACAACTTCATATTGTCCTTTGATTGCATGCATCATGCAGCAAGCAAAAATGATTCCAATGATTTGCACAAATGCAACAGCCAGGGCAAAACCACCAATGAGTACAAGTTTTGCCTTACACCAGTCTTCAAAACTCTGTTTGCAGCCTTTTTTAAAGACATTGCTAGCCTCATTCATACATGTAGCTGTTGTATTTGTTTTTGTTTTGCAACAACTTTCTGGGATGGTCGTGTTACCTGTATTTTTCCAGTCACCTTTTCCATTGTTTCCACAGCATTTAAACTAGAAGAAAGTAAATTGACCATATGCAATTATGACAATAATTCATATGCTATTTTTTCTTGGTTAAGAAATGACAAAGGTAACTGCTAATGAAACAATATTTAAACATCATAACAGTCCAGTCTGGAAAGTTAGTCCAGTCTGAAAAATACGTATAATTTAATCTTTGATGACATCTGCAGCATGCACAGTTTTTGTTTGTTAACTGAACTGCCTTTATTGTTTTCTTGAAGAGGCAAGTGTCATACTTTCCAGGCAGGCTTTTCATACACCAAACAGTTATCCTTACCTCAGGCTGAATCCAATCGTAAAATTGCTTTGCTCCCTTCTCCTTGTTGTATTTTTTGATCCCATTGTCAAGTGCCTTGTCAGCAACTGAAGTAACCTATAAAAAGAATGATAAAAGAGAGTAAGAAATATTGATTTGCCACATTTGCAAGTAATTATTGAACAGAGAAAAGTTTTTTTCTTGAAAGATTTCTCCTCATAGCCATGAAATTAAAAAATGAAGACACAAAAGTCCATGTTATTTCCATAACATTACGATTATTAGCAAATAAGAGTTGTTTCCGCTGCCACTTACTTTATTCTTGTATGCAAGCCCAAGACCACCAGCTGCAACTTCCAAAATGAAAATGATAATCAAGAACACTGCAAAGGTTGTAACCATGCAGTAATGTTCTTTGATGGCACCACAGCAACCAAGGAAGGCAATAACAAATACAATAACTCCAATGATGATCAAGAAGATGGATGCACTTGCATATCTGCTGTCCGCAAAGGTAAGATACTCTCCATATTTGGTCTTTATCAATACACCAATGATGATGAGTGCAAGACCACTCAGCTTTTAGAAAAATGAAATTACTCAAATTTAATATTCAGAATATGAAAACATAAATACATTTTTTAACCATATACTGGGTGACCAACAAAAAAACATGGGACGTTTGTCTGCTTATGTCATAGTTAAACAGTGAATAATTTGAATATTTAAAGATATTGTTGGTAGATACAAGGTCAAAAAATTTATTTGACTAAAATAGGTCATGCAATTTTAAAGTCCAGTGAACCAGAAAACAAACTATTTTTTTTTGGGTCACCAGGTATATATTTTCAAAATTTTATTATTTGACAAAATAAAATTTCAAATTTATTACATTACCATACAAAAATTGTATGCTTAATTATCAAATTTTACATTCCAATCCCTCGAGGCACCTTTTCAATAAGATATAGGGTGCGCCAGAGCAAAAATTCCGTGGGTGCAGGTGCACCACAAGAACAAGAAATCCACTCAAGTACGAAGTAAGTGCGCGCCAGCACAAGCCAAATATAAAATCTGAAGAAAAAAATCTTGGCTGCCCAAGGCATGTCAATGAATATAATATTTAATGACATTAGATACCAAATGTTAAGCTAAATAAGGGCGTTGGTGAGATCTATGACCAAAGTAAAGAGCGTGGCTCAAAAATGCTGCTTTCAAAGGTGCGCAATACGTATTTTACTTTGAATTACTGGGTGTGGGGATTGGTTGCCTGGTAAAACAATAGACCATTTAAATTATGATGTCTTGATCCCCAATAGATATTGAATAAAATAATCATGTGGTGTGTACGCATGAACAATGAAGCAATGACACATCAGAGGAACAATTACACAAGAGCAATGTCATGTGACGCAGTGAAAAAAGAGAAGAAACATCCAGCACCCAACTTGAGAAAAATAGCCAAATCACTACAAAGAATAACTCACTGTAAAGAGAACACCGTAAGCCTACAACCCTGCTGGACGTAATTCTAGTACCAACGATTATTTCCGTAAAAAAACAAATTTCAGCAAGATTTCTATTCGTGTTGCCAGTGAAGTTAAGTTGAGTTGTGAAGGCGGCAACGCAAATAATGGACAGGAAAACTCCCATCATGATAGTGAGCTGCAAAATCACATCAAAACTTTTCTTTCCTTTGTTTTTGGTCTTATATTACATTTTTGAAACCGCTTCTAGTGTCACACCAAAGGGTTGATTTATTGGGCTTCATTCTTTCCCTTTTTTTCACCCTTTTGATAAATGATAATATTTTAATGATAATATTTAAATGATAATCTCAAAGAACTTTCTTCTGTAGGCAGGGCCATCTTCTTCACCAACCAATGCCGCCACGCGGGTATGTCGGTAAAATTCGTCAAAATACACAAATAAATACTGAAATCCTCCCAGAAAATATAATACCAATGATAAATATGATATTCATTGCTTAGACTTGGCTTGAGTACAGTTAGGAAACCCGTGAATGTCGAAAAATCCAGGCCAGGCATGGCATGGCCTGCTGACTAGGCCTTTTTGAACAGAGAAAATGTAAAGGAAGCGTATCCGCCCCATTCAAAATCTCACCAAGAAAGCAAATACACGAAAGAAAGTAACAGACAACTCACCCAAAATATGACATTGAAGAAAAACATTAAATACTTAATGATGTTCATCTTTCCTTCCATCGCCATTTTGTCTTCTGTGTTAGTTACAGCTGTGCTGAATTTCCTTGGGCGCAGATGCTGTCTTCTCAACTTCAAAGTTCGCTGGGCAACTTCGCTGGATAAAAAAAGGGCGTGCTTCAACATTCATTTAATTTATTCTTCTCAAATTAATTATGCGTCACATGCTAATTTTGACCAATGACGTCGTATTTGACCAGTCAAATCGTACAAAAGATATTAATTATGTATATTTATGTATGTATCAAGCTTCCTTATTTGTCAGTCTTTGTGGACTTTGAAACTTTCACAGGAGAAAATCGTAAAAAAGTATTCGTGAGAAATAGGGTTAAAAAATAAAATTTAAGAAAAAATAGAAGTCCATTTCAGAACGATTTATCATTATTTCGATATTTTAAAGCAATTGTCACAAACGCTTTGTGTTCAAAAAAATAAAATGAAATTAGATTTTGACACAAAATGCACAAATTAAACGTTTATTTTGGATTTTTTATTGACATAAAACAATTACAATTTATATATTACTCCTGGTTGCCAGAAGAGCTATACATTTGCAATTAAGGAGGGAAACAGAAATGGGTTTATCCTCTGCACATTTTCATTTTGACTTTGAGGAGAAACTCAATGACCCAAAAAAATGGGCGTTTCCGCTTTGCCACTGCTGAGGACTCGAAATGATGCTTTCTTGGTGCCTTGTGGAAAGTATTAGATATTGGATATAATTCAAAATAGTGACCTCGTGTGTGGCTGCATTTTTAGGCATTCTTCGTGCTCTGCGTCCATCTTGCTAGAAGTCGTGTTGTCGCATCGCAATTGTCATAAAAACAAAGAAAGCTCCTTGTTTTGTCTTAGATCGTAAAAAATGGAGTCCAAAGAAGAGCAGGCTCATTTCAGCAAGCAAGAAAAAGAAGGCGAAGCGGTGACATTGAAGATTCGATTTGCCCAGTTCAAAGATAGTCATGGACATGTTGGTGAGAATGTCTCCTCCTCTGGCAATTGTCTCAAATGGTTCAATCTTGTCATGAGTTGTTTCTTGCTGGTAAGACTCAATAAAAGTCAACTTTTTCCTCTTGACTTTATTTTCGGTTTTATCGTGCGTGGGTCACTGGAATTTTATTTTAATCGAAATATTAAAATACTAGCCTGATGCTCTCGCTAAGGCATTTAGCATATTGGTAGAAGTAGAAGTGGTCTATCTAGTCATATTTATTCTACAAACCTTCTAGCTGGTAGATAAATTATGTGTCACCCAGGAGGGGGGGGGGGGTACTATCTAGTAAAGTAGAAAAGGGGTGCTCAGGCTGGGGGTAAAAAATATACTTTCTTTCTTGTGTAAACTAGACCCAAAAAATTATTTTTCTTAACTTGCATACCAAAAAAAAAATAACAAGAAAGAGAGAGAAAAAAACTATATTATTTGCATGAATTGAATAGAAAATTTTCTAAAATATTCTTGTGATCATGAAGTAAGCATCTTAAATCTACAAAAAGGTGCACTGACTGATTGATTTCATGTCATGTATTTGGATATTTTATCTTTACAAGTTTACTCATACTTGAGACCCAAAAACATTGTGGACTTAAAAAAATTTCCAACTGGGAACATAAAAATGTCCAATATTTTGTCAAAAAGCTATTTTATATAATTTTCCAGGAAGAGTATCAAATCAAATTGAGTAATATCTCATCATCATCATCATCATCATCATCATCGGTAGTCCTTAGAAGAAACCTCAACAGATAGATTTTTATCTTTTTGCCTTGCCAGGCTTATCTTGCAGCTTGTATAAACCACAAAAATACTGACTGAAGCCAGAATTTTCTGACTGCATAGCATTTGAGGGGGGGGGTACATAATAAGTGGCAATGCCCCTCAATTATTCTCCAGGGTCAATTTCAGTTCGTTTAAATTTGTGGAAAAATTCATTGTGGGGTAAGGTTCTAGTTTCTTCCATTCAAAGTTATAGCAAAAATCTAAGGA
This sequence comes from Phacellophora camtschatica, assembly GCA_036873815.1. Classification (NCBI taxonomy): domain Eukaryota; kingdom Metazoa; phylum Cnidaria; class Scyphozoa; order Semaeostomeae; family Ulmaridae; genus Phacellophora; species Phacellophora camtschatica. Next base: position 62,681 of record JAYJMH010015552.1, read on the forward strand.
TGATGTCTTTTCATTAAATTTGTATATTGTTTTTTTACATTGTGAATAAAACATAAATTTATTATGAGTGAAAACAAATTAACACAAGAGACCAAAGAGATAATTGATAAAAACATTTTTGGAAAAGATGCTTAATGAATGCGTGTTTTAATTATATATTTTCCAGCTGTGTTTTTATTTTCATAAGCTACACTTAGCTTCATTGGTCCTCTTTGGGCTTCTTAAAAGTTATTATTAATTACATCACACAATAATAACATCAAACTTAAAATAGGCTATCATACATTTCTTCAGATTCTGTTAATATTTTAGCAGTACTTATTAATATTTTAGCAGTAAGCTCTTCATCCCTAATTTGCATTGAATGTAAAAAGTCAGAAAACCAAGAAGTAAAAAAGGTATGCAGGGAAAGAAACGTTGTCTGGTTTTTTTTAGACACAATAGACTTCAACGGGGCAAGGCCTTAGAATCCAGAATTTTTTTATTCCTATACAATTTGTAGGAGAAAACTATGTTTATTTTTCAAAGTTTACATGTTCAGAAAGAGCAGGAGCATTGTGTTTTTATTGTGTTTTGAAACAATTATGAATGATAATGCATGTCAACGAAGCCTTAAACTTAGAGGGAGAGGTATTTGTGTGAGGATCCTCTTCACCTCCAATATAGGTCTTCAAAAAGTTAACACTATTTTCATACTGAAGGAAAAAAGGAAACAAAAAGAAATAAAAAAAACAGCAAGAAGCAAAAAATTCTTTCTGGCTCCTTCATTTCTCGTTGATTTCTTCTTGGGTCTTGGCTATTCACAATCTGCTATTCCATAATCTGATGTTCTATCCATTTTTTATCATGAAAATAAAGACAGGTAAACCCACCATTGATTCCCAAAAAGAAGTTGTACTAAGCTCTACTTGTAAAAATGTATAATTTTAGAAAGAAAGAAATATCTAAATGAAGATGGAGTGCATATAAGATCTTAAATTCCAGCAAATTTACTACAAATTTACTTATATATTCAAGTATTGTCATAATCTTTGGTTATAAACGATTTTCGAACATCTTTAGATCAAACAGAGGCTCAAAAACATTGAAAAACAGTGATGCTATCGTTGTCAAACAATGATTTCATAGGCTACTTTGAAAGGGAATGAAAAACCTTTTATTCTGAAGCAGCCTTAAACTTGGAAAACTGACGCGTTTAACTGAAAACGTGTGAAAACTGAAAGTGCTTCTTTGACTCACACGGAGGTCGCGGAACTCTTGTCCATGTGCTCTCTCAAGCTTAAGAAATTTGATGAATATTTTTCAATGTTTTTGAGCTTGAGCTTCTGTAAGATCGAAACGCTTACGAAAATTGTTTATGACTAAAGAACAAGCCTGAAAAAAAATCACCAAATCTGATGTGGATATCAACTTTAACAATCGTAATTGCCGAAGTACACGATTTTTTGCAACCTGAAAACGAAACATAGATTTCACAGAGGGGTTTAATCTCTGCAGATCAAATGTTGTGTAACGCTCGCATTGCGTCTTGGTCATTGGTGGAAACTAAAATGATTACAGGAAATTGTCCCACCAATAAAATAACGGGATTTCGCTTTGCGAATCAAAAACGTCTGGCTTCGTTTGGTCAACTTATCACGATGCGATGCGAGAGCGTGGATCATCCAATGCCAACTCAAGACCTGAGGATCACTCCTCCCCACACCGTTCCTGCTTAGCATTAGAGTCCTCAGTTCTGCAGTACTGCTGACTCCCGCGTCCAGGACTGGGTGTGCTCTGCGTCCAGGACTGGGACTGGGTGAGCTTCCAGGGCCGCGTCCAGGACTGGGTGAGCTTCCTTGGTACAAATGTGAAGAGAAGCTCACCTTCATTCATGTTTATTGCCATCCTCAGAACAACAGCAAAGAGAACGAGTGTCAATATATCACCCTGGATAACACCAGCCATAATCTCAAATAGCTCCGTCTCACCATCGTAGGAGATATGACATTTTCCCGAGTCTTGGAATAGCTTGCAGCAATCGCCTTCACTAAATTTGCATGGAGTATGTCAATCAGCTTCCCTCAATGTATGGTATCAAATGCTATTTTGAAGTCAATAAAGGTGGCCACAGCAGACTGATTCCATTCCTTGACTCCTTCTATAATCCTCCTCCCCAGTGCTACGATCCGTTTCACAGTTGTGCGCTCCTAGCAACATTCATTTTGAAACGTCCTTAGGACATGCCTGAGAAGATTGAGGGCCATTCTGTTGTAGGTCTTAGCAGTAAGCTACTTGAGAGCAATACCTCTGTCATTATCTGTGTTGGTGAGGTCACCTGCTTTTGGTTATGGGACAATATTGAATGAATTCCACAATTCGAGAAGTTCGTCGAATCTATTAGCTTCGTTGATAAAATCAAGTAAAATTGCATCCACAGGTACATATTTAAGAACTTCCGGCATCATTCCATCTTCTTCGCAGCTTCTCCCACACATAGTGCTTGCCTTAGATTTCGTGCACTCTTCCAAAGTGAATTGACCGTCAGGTGTGGGTACATCAAAGAAGACTGGAACCATGGGTTCAATTTCCTCTTCGATCTCAGGGGGATTACCAAGAATAAAGATTATTGAAGATTATTGAAGATTATTGAAGATTATTGAAGATTATTGAAGATTATTGAAGATTATTGAAGATTATTGAATCAGTACCAGGTATCTACACGCTCTTCTGCGTTTTCTACATGGATCTTAGCAGAATGTCATAATTTCCTGCTCAAAAATTCTTTGATATACTTCCAGTTCCGTGTATGCCTCTGATGAGTTATGCTTCCTCGACCTCTTTGATCTTTGATCTTCCTCGACCTCTTTGATCTTACTCTTTTTGGTTCTCGCTCCTATTTCTCTCTGAAATCTTCTTCTTGTCGGTTAGTGACAAAGTCTTGATGCTGCCCTCATCTCCTCTCTTGTCTTAGTGACCCTAGCGGTCTAAGCCCTTGAACTTTAGAAATTTTTCGCTGCTTGCTTATTGGCTTTACATCTTAATATTGCTGCGAGCCTCTGGCGCTTGTCAGGTATTCCCCTCCCTAACATAATAGTGATGATAATGTAAACCACATCTCCATTTCGGAGCAGTATACCTAATGGGATAATGGCAGAACCATCATCAGTTCCACCTTTTGAACGCGCACAGGTTCCTGTAGCGGTATTGCTACTGGGGTCTCCTGCCCATGGAAATATAGAATTTGGTCTGCATGAAAGTCACTTTCACCTTCAAAGACACGTGCTTTCCTGTTAAACTTTCAGGTCATAAGCAGATCATTAGGGATGCGCAGCCGTAGTTTCTGACCTGTTTCACCGTAACCCTGGTAGGGATGTTATGTATCAGAAGGGTTTGTCGAGGATCTAGTTTTCGGAGAGTTCTTCTTATTTGATTTACGATATTGATGTAACATTTGTTTATTTTCTACAAGGTTCTTGGAATTGCCATCGTTATAATGGGAATCGTCTGTCAAGTGAAAAGCTACAGCATGCTTAAACACATTCGTATTGGTTACAGCTGTGTTCTGACAGTGTTTATCGTTTCTGGTCTTGTCATGGTTATCGCAGGAGCATGTGGAATTTTCTCTCATGTGAGAAAGTCGTACATTGCATTGATCGTTTGCTTCATCGTTCTTGCTCTTCTTGTTGTCTTGCATTTTGTACTGGGAGGATTTGCTTTTGCTTATCAAGCTCGAGTAGGTACCTTTTGTTGTTTAATTGTTCGCAAAAGTAGTTTTTGAAGAGAAGAAAGTAAACTAGATCATTTTATTCCTTATTATAATAATTGTTTCAACTGAATAATAATGTTACTGTGTTTAATTTAATGATTTATTACAAATGCTTAGTGTTCCAAAAAAGGCTACGGATTTGATTAAGTCTGACAACGAAAAAATTACTTCAAGACTACTAAATGTGTTTGTTGTTACTCACTACTAGTTATCTCAAATAAATGTACCTTCTTAAAATTTTTAGGGCTTTGTCAGTCGAGATATTCATCTTCAAATTTGAAATTTTGCTTCATCGTTAAACCAGGTATTTTAGTGGTGATCTTCGGAAAACCTTTGATGAATGACAACAAACAAATTTTGGAGAGCGTTAAGTAATATTTCGGTTTGCCAGGCTCATATATGTGGCCTTTTTGGGGATACCCCTCCCTGTACATGAAATGAATGAAAATGAATGAAAAATTTTGTTTCTATTCTTGTGTATATATATTTCTTTATTTTACAATGCTGCATGTTGCGTTAACTTCTCACAAAAAAACTTCGTTTCTTGCTATTTGTACACTGAGATTTACATGGTGAAAATATTATATTTTTCTTCGTTTTACAGGCATATAAATTTACTAAAGAAGCTTTGAATAAAGGTACTCATTCTTATCACGGAGATGCACATTCAAAAGATTTCATGGACTTAGTGCAAAAGAGGGTACCAATTTTGTTATTATTGTGTTGTTATGCTTTACCAGATTACACACAGCATTGCACTATTTGACTATGTTGGCAATATTTTTCTTTGCTAGGAAGTATTATATATACGCTTTTCATGGTTCTAAGAAATTTACCTCGTTATTTTCTTTGGTCTGGCCAATCAGGGCCCTTTTAAAATAATGGAAAAATAACTAACGGCCGTGTCTAATATGCTGAAAAAGTTTTCACTGAGAAAAGGGGTCCTTTGTTTTTTTCATTTATGTTTAAGAATTTTGATAGAATTCTTGCGGACCTTTGCGTACATCGTTTTCTCTAAAAACGACCCAGACGAGGATTTATGAATATAGCGATACAGGGAATTGAGTTTACGCAACTTTCTCCACGAATAGATGTAATAGATGTATTTCACAGCTTTCAGTACAAATTTCAACACTTTCTACGATACCATAATGGGGTGCAGCTAAGCCAAATAACTTTGTTTATGCTGCTGAGTCAAAAATTCGGTGGAGTCAAAAATTAAACTCATCTGTTTTGACTTGAATCGAAGAATCAATAGACAACAAACTTCTGCTGATGATCTGCCATCCAGCTGATCTGCTCTTACTTTTGCATAGTTGGGTTGTGCTGCTTCTGCTCTCGTCTCCCATTGGCCAAAAATACAAAAGCCAATTTCTTCATTGGCTGTAACATTGCCCAGTTGTTGGTGTTGGTGTTTTGTGAGCAACATTTTACCTTCACCATAGTCAATAGACTATGCCTTCACTTAAGGCATCTTACTTTCACCTTATACAGATATCTTGGTCCTTCGGTTGTACCGTTGGAATGTAGACTTACTACACAGTCGTAATTTGGCTAATGATATATCGATGGACGCCAACTCTTGTTGAGCGTGGGGGCCTTTTTCTCCGCATCTCCTCCGCAGTAGCGAAACTAAGGGCCTAATGTAGTCAGGCTAATCGGAATGCAAGCAAAACTGATCGTAAGCTTCACACGCGTGCGCGCCTCAGAAATTATGTATTATTATTGTGTGCAATTGTATGCAATTGTTAATTTATGCAAAAGGCTGGTTTACACAGTCATATCCAGGTGAAATTCGCTCCTCTTTCTATCTATTTAGGTTCCTAAACCGTTTACTTATAGTGCGGCTCATTTTTGGGCTTGATTGTATAGACTGGCTTTAAGGCCACAGGGGTTGCTATATATAACATGCTCCGTGTTGTATCGTTTTGTAACTTTTTTCAAATGTAAACTTTTAGATTGAATATAAAAACATTTAAACATTTAAAGGAAGAAGAAAAACGTTTTCCCGCCAAACGTTGCGTACGCAGAACATTTTCCCTTAACCCTTTCACCCCGGGAAGGGCCATATGGCCCATTGAAAAACAACGTAAAACATTATATTTTCAGGAGGTAAATGCGGGCAGAACTTTATATTGATTTCAGATACTGCAGCGTAAGTTTATCTTATGAATTAAGTTGGTTTTCATATACTACCCCCTGCAAAATAGAACTTGCATAGGATTTGCCTGTTTAGCAGAAATAATTCCGGGCGCGAAAGGGTTAATCAGTCTTTATTTTATCGTGTAAATTTTGTTGATAAATGATATAAAGGTTTTTTATCACTGTTGCAGGCTATTTTGAATCCAGTTATTTGTCTTCTACATGACCAGAAACATAAAACCCCAAATATCTGATACACGTTTGCAAAAAATCTTCAAAACAGTAGACATTCTATAATCATCGCCGGTGATTTGGATAGATAAACATAATGAAATCATTTTATGTTTTTCTTCATTTCGTTTTTCTTAATTTCAGTTTAAATGCTGTGGCTTCAATGGCCCCATTGATTATAAACCCAGCAAACAATATTCAACAAAGAAACCTCATGTTCACACAACACTATCCCCAACGACAAAGGAAGCAGCTACCACATTGGGACCAGCCACAACAACTACAGGGAAACAAGCTTCTACTGAAGCAGCAACAACAACTAAAGCAGCAGCAACAACAACCAAGGCAGCAGCAGCAACAACAACCAATGCAACAGCAACAACCAGTGCAACAGCAACCACCAATGCAACAGCAACAACCAAAGCAGCAGCAACAACCAAAGCAGCAGCAACAGCCAATGCAACAGCAACAACCGAAGCAGCAGCAACAACCAAAGCAACAGCAACAACCAATGCAAAAGCAACAACCAAAGCAGCAGCAGCAACAACTAAATTACCAGCAGCAACGGCATCAACAGTCAAAGCTGCAACAAATGTTGTTAATGCAGGACCCGGCCAAGCACAGTTTTTGGGCCAGGGGAAAAAATGGTTGCCTAAGAGTTGCTGCAGAAACGGCAAAGACCATTCTGATGGAAGCAAACCAGATGGTGATACATTTGAAATCGTAAGTCGTATTTTTGTGAACTCTTTGACAGGAAATTCTGCCCTGTGAATATATTTTGGAATTGCGCGTGTGTTTACAATTATCACAGTTTATAATTATTTGGGTTTCTGTGGAGGAGAGGAGACCAGTCATGTACTCATCTAGTACTGGGTGACGCAACAAATGTCCCACGTTTGCAGGGGCTTTAGTGTTGATGTTGTGGAGGGGCTTTAGTGTTGATAATTCGGTTTTTGCTAGAATTTTGATTGACAGGCTTTAATTTTTAGTTTGATACCTTGTTTGCCGAAATCTACAAATTATACTCAATGAAAACAAAAATAGGGGATTTCTGCTGCTGCAATCTGCTGAAAATACTGCATTATGGCTCTAAAGGCACTTGTTCATCCGACATGCCTTGCGTGCAGTTACAGCTCCTTCTTGCTTTTATCTTGTTGTTTTGCCTATTTTCATGGCCCATACAAATGGTGGATATTGGCATTTTCGCCGTGCGGAGCACACTATGAAAGAGAGCCTTTACCCCCTTTCACAGTGGGAAGGGTCATATGGCCCGTTGCCAAATAACATAAAACGTCATATTTCCAGGAGGTAAATACAGACATAACTTTACATAAAATTACAGATACTTTAACGTATGTTTAGTTCTTGAATGAAGTTGGTTTGTGAGTGCTACCCCCTGCAAAATGAAATTTAGATCGGATTTCCCTGTTAATTGGAAATAAATTCGGGCATGAAAGGTTTAAGAGAAAATTGGCTTTCTTTTAGTAAAGTTCAGTGATTACTTGGTCGATTTTGGCAAATAAGGTATCAAAATTTATCTGAAAGCCTCTTACATCAACGTCAGGTGAAAGCAAAATTATCGATACCAAAGCTCCTCCATAGCAGCTTTGCAAAAATGGGAAAATGTTTAGGCCACCCAGTAGATAATTAGCTTCATTTTATACCCTAAGCATCTTGACAATTGCACCCTAAGCATCTTGGCTATCTTATCTGAAATTTTCTATTCGAAATTTGTTTGAGATGCTCGCATTAATGCATATATATTAATTTATATAACTTTGAGGAAATTATTCTGAATTTTCAGGGTTGCTACGACAAGTTACGAAATTTCCTCAGCATTGCAATGTCTGGTATTGGAATATTTGCTTTCATCATGGCATTCCTTGAGGTACGTTTACACTTATTGCAAAATTAAAGGCAATAAGTCATGTTTAGTAAACAGGGTATTTTTCTGACTCATGGATATAGCATTATGAACTCCTTGATTTGCTGTACGTGTACATGTATTATTGTGCCACTGAATTAAAAGTTTACAATATATTTTTTTTTTAAAAAACTGATAAAATATTACAGGCATGAATGATTTAATTACAATAGTTAAAATTTATTACAAAACCACGTACCCCTAAACTGGAGTGGCAAGGATAGCGTTAAAAGATTGAAACATCGTAATTCCATAATGACCCCCTCCTGTCTGATGCACTTCGATTGGCTACGAATAATTGCATGAAAGGGGCCTTGCATAGCGTCTAAGCATCGGTACTTGTTTTATCTTTGTCCCTTTGGCTTTCAGTGGAAATAGCGTCTGCTATCTGAAGATTGATCACGTGATTATTACGATTAGCCTCCCAAATAGTCGCTTTTTAATGTGACATATTGCCTTGTACATGAAACTATAAACCGAAAGCTATTTTTTATGCATCTCACAAGGCCATAATATGCATGGATTTTATTCACTGAATTTTGACGATAATTGAAATGGTTCACAGAAGCATAATGCTTAATCACTAACTCATTCTAATGCTGAAGTTGTAAAATGTTGCCACAGGCAGGATGCAATCAAAAGATATTTTTTGCTACATTGCCAAGAAAAATACGGATTGTAATTAGTTTCACTTAAATGTATTATCATGAGGTGAACTTGTTTAGATATGTATTGTACTATTCTGATCCTTGGGCTCGTTAAATCACAATTCCAGGTCCTAAATTCGTGCGACACCCTGCGACAAATAGAAACTATTTTTTGTTGTGACACCCTGCGACTATATGGAAACCAGGCTATACAAAATGGTATGAGTTAACCGGTAGTTCGAGAAAAGCAAATTCAAATCAACTGTTTTTTGCTCACTAATTGTGTGTTTTATTCTAGCTTCTGTTCATGGGGACGGCTGCCTTCTCTTTTGGAAGATTGAAAGCAGAATCAGGCTATACAAAATTCTAAATAACAAAACACAATTGAAGAGGTGACTGATTTTTTCTTGAGGATCTTGCTAAAGAAATATAATTCCAGGTGATTCGTTACGATATCTTGCATTCTTACACGTTTTTTATTCGTTTACTTACATATTGTTTACATATACTTTTACATATAGTTTGGTTAATACTAAATAAATACAGTACAAGACTTATTAGATTGTGTCCTTGTTTTTGCTGCGTTGCTTTGCTTATAACTAAATATAACGATTCGCTTAAGAGTTTCAGGTTCAGGACGAGAAATTTAAAGTATAAACTAGGAAAACGTTTTGTTTAGAATGTCAGACTTTTTAAGTTTTTAACGTAGATTAGATTTTGTTGTCGTTTTGGAAAAACAAGCGAAAGGGTCAGACAGGCGGAGAAAATTGGCCTAATAATAGTGACAGGAAGATTGCCTAATCCACGAGGAGCCCGTGAAATCGTAAAAATAGAAAGTGAGGTTAACAACAGTGAGAGTTATTTCTTTTGCCTTTTAAAGTGCAATTGCCAGCCTATCCAACCTCACACTCATCCGTCCTGAATCTAAATCTCCCTAATAAAGACTCATTACATTAACGTTTGAGATGGGACACTTCATTCCACAGCGCTTGGTTTCATTGATTGAATTGGTCGGATATTCAAATTGCAACAAACCAATCAAAGGCATTTATTTTATCGCGTGATGAAATCTTTCAATGTGATTGGAACCGCAATATCTTGTGGTAGCGTATCGTGGTTGAACAGTTATGCAGCGAGTCTTTCTTTGTTGAGTGAAGCTCGGACATTTTATAGTACTCAATGTAACAAGGTCAAGGTCAACTCTTTCGCGCCGGAATATATTTCTAGTAGACAATCACATCCTACATATTTTTAGTTTTGCTGGGGGTTGCACAAGCAAACGAATTCATTTCTAGAGATGATATCATGTTAAAACTTGTGAAAACAGCAAGACATTTTGTGCATATTTACCTCCTGAAAATATGAAGTTTGTATTTTTCCCGGGGTAACTTCAACAATGTTGTGCAATGTATTCGATTTCGTTGCTTTTTCATACTGTACTGACATAAAACCAAATTTGTGCTTAGATCATAGTTAATCAAAATTGAAACAATGGACTATCTAATGGCAGTTACTCAAAATTAAAACATCACGAACTATCGGCAGTAGCCATCTTTTTCATCAACAATTATTATCTTTTTTGTCAGTTCTATGTGAAATAATGATCTATTGGAGTAACGGAAGGAGATGATTTACTACGGATATGAACATTGCCAACGACATTCATTTTGTGTATTTTTGATAATATTTTTTCAATATTTGTACTACGCTTATATGGGTTTAATAATCCTATGTATTTATTTGCAATATTTTTTACTGCCAAGCATCGTTGTTTCATCTTATTTTGTTTTGTCAGTTTGATAATTTTCATGTTTTGCACATTTAAAATTCGAGAAACTTGGACCGGATATTTTGTTATTAGTCTTGTGCTGGTTTTTCTTATATTTTGTACTTTCAACTTTTTAACTTTTGGTGTAGTTTTTGACATTTTTGTAGTTCGTATTTGAATAATTGTTCTTGCTGTTTATGTTTGTTATACTTCAATAAATAAATCAGTCTCGTCCCTGGGGATATTTCAAACCATAAAGAGGTTTAGATCCAGAATGAGGGTGAGTACGAGTACGACATGGAAAACAATTGAATTTAAAATTTAAAGAATAAACTTGTAAAAAATGTTGTTCCCGTGGGGCATCAGAACGTTGTACTCATGAAAGCTGCCACGTGAAATTGACAATTTTTCGTCGGATTTTAGAAAAACAAGCTGAAGACTCTGAGAAGAAAAAAAAAATTAACTTAATTACAGCCAAAGCGAGAAGGCCTGATCCAGGAAGGACCTTTGAAATTGCAAAAGTAGAATGTAAGGTTTACAAATATATCTATTTATTTTGCTAAATTGCCTTTTGGAGTGCATTTTCCAGCCTGGTACTCATAGTTGTTCTAGATCTAAAGCTCCCTAATACCCCCTGTTACCTACCTCGATTTTATGAGCGTTTGTCGGCTCAGACGAAAGAATAGAATCTCGCGTCAACCTTCGACTGATTTCCAGGAGAATCGAAAAGATTTATTTTCCACTTTCCACTGGGAATGTAGACTAGCTACACCAGTCCCTACTATTCCGCTTGTTTTCGACAAAGTGACTGTTGTAGCCAGTCTACTGGGAATGGTTATTCTTGCTTCTTTCTTTCCCAAAGGACCCAAAAAAAATCGAAGTTTAAGCGGTTTTTATACTTGTGGGAATTTCATCAATGTTGAAAACGAGGCTAGTCCTGTATCATAAAAGAACGGCTTTTATTTCCAAAAAGGTCTATTGGGAATCGAATATCGACATTTATCGAATGTCTTGTTCTGTTGATGTCGCATTAATTAGCATAATCCTGCAAAAAAATTGAGGTCGGTACCAGCGGGGGTATTTGCTATTCGAAAAGCATCCATGGGAATAATGTTCTGAATGGATAATTTAATGCATTTTGTCAGTGTTTTGTGAATTTTTGCTGAACTCCTAGTTGTTGCTATAATCTTTGAATTAAATTCTTGCGCTGTATTTGTATATTTTGTAGTTTTATGGAAGTTTATTTATTTATGTACGTGCAGTCATGTTTGCAGGTATAAGTTTTACTGAATTTTCTTATTTTATGAATTGCTGGAATTAAACGCTTGCATTAAATGATAAGAGATAACAGAAATTGTCGCTTTACTGTAAATTGAACTAACGAATGTGATGATACACAGTCTCAGCTGGTATTTATTTTGGCCATTTCATAATAAAACAGATCGAAAGACTAGGTGATTTCTTTTTTGAAGAGTATAAGGAAAGGATACCCACGAGGATCGTGCACGTTTTATCGTAAAATGCTTTTTCCTTGTCATGCGTAGAAGTGCTGAAGAATTGTTTTTATCAAGGGATATAATGTACACGTTTTAGCTCTTCCCGTGTTACAGGCTCTCTCAGTGTTGAAATTAATTTTCGAGAGGAAAGTTTCAATAGGCGAGACAAGACATTATTACACAAATAAAAATATATATCATTTTGAAAATATTAATTATTTTTTATTCAATAAACGTTTTCATCAAATATTTCATCAAGTCCTCATTTTTAAAGATAATATTACTCATGTTTTTAAATTATTCAGCCATTGCACTTGAATGGTATAACTAAAAGCAAACAAGCATGGGCTTAAAAAAACGTGAATTGTTGTTTCATAATCCATTGTATCCATGTGCCCTGTAAACGAGGGACACAACAACTTGCGTAAGCTAAGAAAATAAGCAAGGTCACTAATACACTACTACTAAAAGCTGTCAAAAATTATCAGAACTGAATCAAAGTTTACGAAGTTTCAAGGGACGCCGCAAAACAAAATTATGCAGAAACAACGAATGAGAATAAATTTTATTATGAACGGTAGACATCATGGTAATATTTTTTAAGCATGTATCAACATACATTTATTAAATTGGCATACTTTTGTTAACCTACTTTGTTGCAAGCATCGAACGTGGGTTGCTCAATAAGATTTTAGAGCAAAATATGCCACAAAATGCTCCATATATTCCGAGTCCAGATTCTCCAAAATGGTTTGTCATACAGTCTGTTGCTCTAGTCTTTCCTCCTAAGGTTACAGTGCACAATTGAAGCTATACTGCTGAAGTTGTAATGTTTTTGTTTGCCAATTTACATGCTAGTTGGGCCTGATAATTTTATAAGTTAAACGTGTTGGTCTGTGTTGTCAAAACTCTTTCAGATAGTATGTTAGGTTCCAAACTTTAATGGACCATTCAGTCATTTATAAACATAGACGTAGGAGCCGGGGGGGGGGGGGGGTGCCTCTCAAGATTTTGTGAATACCCTTTTTATGGAATAAAGGGCCTTTTTGTGTTGCTATTTTAAGGCACATGTGCCATTTTTGCCCTTCTAAACAATAGGCAGAAGTGCCCTCTCAAGCGTCATGTCCCCTCAAGCAAGAAGTGCTTCCAACATCCCTGTGCATAAATCAGTTGCACATACAAGAATTTGACTATAAAGATTATGCACTGTTTTGAACATTTCGAAGTACATTTCCAGTATTTGACGTGTAGGCCTATTCCAGCAGAAGTTGGTTTTCATAACTCTGCATTTAAATTTCAAATGATGCCATGCGCTGAAGAAATTTAAATCGATCTAAAATAGGCTTCTATTGACTTTTTAAAGTCTCTTATAATAATTGTGACAAATTGATAATGTCATTTTCAAATTTAGAAGTTATGTCTTCTTTGCATGTGACTTTTTCCATGTAATTTCAATCATGACCTTTGTCCTTGTGAGTACAATCGCCATTTTGAAATTTGATCTTCGTCCTGGCATGGTCACGTTGCATTGACACTGATAGTTACTCTTTGTGGCCTTTGTGGTTTGTTCTTATCCGTTGAAAATGCACAGGTCAAAATCTTGCCTAAAAAGGGATGATTGATCAGTGAGAAAATGTTTCTGAGCTTTTTGTCACATGAATGATAATAATAGCAACAATAATACATTTATTTAATGTTAGTGTTGGCAAATAGCATAAAATACTGATATAGACTAACATATATAGGTTAACATATATAACGTATATAGACTAACAAAAAACATGACAAATCCGGGGTTGTAGAGCACTTCTGTAAACTCGGACACACAGCACAAGACTTACAAATTCTCCCCCTTTTACAGATAACACTCTCACACCCAACGGACTCAACAGAACTACCGACCGTTAACTCAACCCCAAGTTACCTTTTTTTATTATCATAGTGTTATTGTCATGACCCAAATCACATTATCACTACACCACTATTACCATTCAAATTATTATTGTTTTCATTTTTGCCATTTTTATCATTACCATCATCAGCAATGCTATTGTTATTGTTATATCATTGTCATTGTTATTGTTATTGCTGTTGTTATACCATTGTTATTGTTAAAACCCATATCACATTATGACTACACCACTATCACCATTATAATTATTATTGTTATCATTTTATTCATATCACATGATCGTCACCATATTTCATCAACACCATATGATCAACGTCACATGATCAACACCATATTTCATCACAACTCACACACAGCCACCACGCCTTTTCCGCAGCCTTATCACTATTTATATCCACCAATTATATCTCTCCACGTAACATTCAAATTTTTGTATATTCTGCTGTTTCATAATTCTAATTATTTAGCTCTGAAGAAGCCCTGTATGCCAGGGCGAAATATTAATAACAAAAAAAAAATATATCGTTGAATTCATCGTTCTTTTGCGTCGTTTCTGTTTTTTATTTATATATAGGTTAACTGCACTAGAACTTGTTTTAAAAAGAGCGTTAAAGCTGTTTAAACTGTAAGCAGTTTTTAGAGGTTCGTTTCTTTTTTTTTGGTTCTAATAATATCTGACGGATGTTAATCCTTTTTTTGTTGAATTAACCTTTGGAATTTGCAATTCATTTGGAATTCGAAAGTCATTTAACAGCAAATTTTTAACAAAAAGGCTTTGCATGAAGGGTATGTCCAAATCATTTAAGAGTTTTGTATACCTTGAGAGGCAGGTATCGCAGTCGTCGTATTTGAAGAGTTTTTTCGATTATGAATGAACCATAAAGGAATAAAGGATACAACACCACGGCATGTAAATATTTGTAAATTCAAACAGATATGGAAATATAATGCGATAACAAGCATTCTTTCTGCGCCACAATAAACTGAGTGCCTTCCTGATATTGTTCTGGGGTCCAATGAACCAAACCCCAGGCTTATAGATATTAATCTACAATCTGCTTGACCCTGCAGATATTAAATTCCAGTTGGATCTTGGAGATAATGTCCAAAATAATCTGATCAATTGTGGTTTAGAATATCTTTGCAAATGATGTTATTGTTATCTTCGTCCAAAGTACATTTTGAAAGCCACAAGGATTTTCATTTTTGCCTTGAATCTGTTGTTTCAGCTTTGTTGGGGACTGCCTCGTTTCAAGCTGGGCATCCCATGACAATTTAATGATTTTATTCAATCAAAAGATTAGCTTCATTTTAATTTATCAGAGATAATTTGTAAAAACATTTTTACGCACCTTTTTTAATCTCGTGATTTGTGACATCATATGAAGTATTTCAGCCATTTTAACAACTCCATTTGTTCGTTACCATTCTGAAAAATAATTAAAACATAAATATTTACCCCGCATATAAGCCCATGTTGGATAGAGAGGCCCGTGGGCTTATATGGCTCTCACTCTCAAAACTATGTTATGTAACAAAAAGTATGTATGTTATGTTGTCATGTTATGTGTGTAAACAATGTTATGTATTAAAAATCATGTAGTTATAAGTCCATAGGCTTACTCTGACTCATTTTTCTTGTTGCTTAAAGTCCAAAAATCTTTAAATCAAATTAAATCAAAAGCCCATGACGTAATAGGGTAATTTTTTACTTGGTTTAAAAATAATTCAATATAATAATTTGAATACTATAGAGTTTAGGCTTCCAATGAGAAAGGACAAGAAATTTGGTTTTATTTATTTATTTCTTTATAGCCAGAATTTATTTGTTTGTTGTTTTATAATTTGTACAACGAGATCAAAGAGGCATCATTGCTATTTCTTCATTTTTTTCTAATAAGCTTTCGTTAAGCTGCCTGAGTTCAACATATTTACACTTTGATTATGATCAATAATGTAACATTTTGAGGCTTAACATATTTGGTAAGAGAATAATACCCCGACAATAAATAACATTTTTTTTTTTAGAGAAGCCTAAAGTTTTATCTTAGCTGATATTTGATTCACAGTTAAAGCTTCTTGCTAGTCTTGTGGCATTCGGGTTTAAAGTCGTGCCCCTTTTTAGCCGGCCGCCACAACTTCGTCTGTAATTGGATTATTTTGATTATTGTAAGGTGTTTTTGAGAACGAGGCTCGTCAAAAAGGCCACTTTTATTTTCACTAGAATGCCTGATGCCATGTGTAGTATGTTGGAGTGATAGCTATAGCGATAATGTCGATGACTGTAATAAATCTAGCCTCTTGCTCAACTTTGAGTCTAAGAAAGTAACCTTAGAACGAGGCTGGGTATTGTTCTTACCGTTGTCGTCGTTGTTGTTGTTTCAATGTCTTCGTCAACTAAATGAAACAGTAAACAATGATGAAATTACTGTGGGATTTCTTCATCATAAAAATATTGATTGCACAACAAACACAATTATTTAACAAACATTTACATATTTTCTCTGTGGCCCTGTTTCAGAACAATTTGCCAAAAAATTATTTATTGTCTTTTTCTGAAAAATTTGTTTCAGTGAATTTATTTGCTTAAAAATGAATTGTGATTAGGGGCTGGTCAAAATTTATTTGTTATACAGGACCAGTGCAATTCTTTCTAAAAAATAGGATCGGTCGCCAATAGAAAAACAAAACCAAAACATTTATCTACCCCGTACAGGGGGCTCTTATGCAAAATTCTGGTCCCGTAACAAATTTAAAAACTGTTGTATTGAATAATTTTAGTAAATTAATTACCTACAATAACTTACCTACAATTTTCTTTAATTTAAACTTTGTGTACATGATAAATGGTTCGTTTTTCTTTATGAAATTCACAAAACAGGACCAGTCCCTAATTTTCCTGAATTATTTTGGATAACTTTTAATGAAAAATTTCAGAAACACCTTTGTCCCGTATATTTTTAACTTTCCAGTCCCATATAAACTTGAACCAAAAAATGACAGCGTCCCGTCTTCAAATATTCCAGAAATATTGACCAGCCCCTTATAAAATTATAAATCAAATCAAATCAAATAAGTTTGTATAATTTAGAAATGAAATACAATACGAATTTAATTGAATTGAAAAAAAAATCTTGCTCAACTGTTATTTGTCATGTATCTGGAGATGGCGTGTTTCATTATCCAGACCATGATGCCAAATAACAGTTGTACATCTCGTTCTTTAAAGTTGTCTTAAATGTGTATTTTCTGAAAGAATAGTATTTATCGCATATCTGGTAGACTTGCCCCAAGTCTATTTCGTGCCAAATCGCAAATTTTTATTTCTTACTCAATATATCGAGGGAATGCTATGAAAGTACTCGATATGCTAAGAAACTCATTCATTCGATATGGCATTTCCTCGATATATTGAGTAAGAGACAAAAATTTGTGATTTGAGACAAAAGTCTACATATCTGGAGATGCTGTGTCATTTTTCTTACTGTGATCCAACACTGAGCGTACGGTGTTTGAATTTAAGTTTGAATTTACCTGCCCGCCGTTTTCTGATGTGACCACGAACGAATGTTATAATTGGCGTGACTTCATCGAATAACGTTGCAGCCGGAGCAAGTCCGCACAGTTTATCACTGTAGCATCTTACATTGAAACATTCTTTGCCAAGCATCAGTGCCACATCACATTTTTTATTGCTGCAGCATGAATGAACGCATGAATGCTGGTTGCTGACGATCCCAATCGTTTTAAAATCACCAGCCAGAATGCCACCACGGAGAGTAGCGCCATGAACCGTCACACCTCGTCGGCATTTCACGTCTGGTTTTGGAAGGGTAAGGATTTGATCTAAAAGCAATTTGTTACGAAAGTTTCAATTAATTATATTTCAAACATCGCACTTGTATCCAATCAAATTCAACGTACATACTCTATGGATGCCCCCAAAGAAAAGTGATGATATCACGAGATAGAGATGGAGATGAAATTAGCATACATTATACGTATTAGAGGAATAGTTAGACTTATAACCAGCACCCATTAGATGTATTAGATGAATTATTAGATATATAATTAGCATACATTATACGTATTAGAGGAATAATTAGATTTATAACCAGCACCCATTAGATGTATTAGATAAATTATTAGATATATAATTAGCACTCATTAGATGTATTAGATAAATTATTAGATATATAATCAGCACTCATTAGATGTATTAGATAAATTATTAGATATATAATTAGCATATGTTAGATGTATTAGATAAATTATTAGATACATAATTAGCATATGTTAGATGTATTAGATAAATTATTAGATATATAATTATCATACGTTAGATGTATTAGATGAATTATTAGATATATAATTAGCATACATTAGATGTATTAGATAAATTATTAGATATATGATTAGCATACGTTAGATTTGTTAGATGAATTATTAGATATATAATCAGCACTCATTTGATGTATTAGATAAATTATTAGATATATAATTAGCATATATTAGATAAAAATTAAATAATAACTGTAGATTAGTAGAGTTTCATGTTTACCTCTTGTCCAGCCACGCCAGTCACTAAACCGGTGTATTAGATATTTTACTTTGTTCCTTTCATATTTCTTTGAGTACAAAAAAGCTGGAATTAAGATAATCATTAATGTTATTGTTGATTAATTTCGTTGGCAGTTCTTGTTAATTTTTTTATTACCTATATCAACAGTTTAAATATCGTGTTTAATTATATTTTATTGAATTAAATAATTGTTAAGTAATTAAATTTTATGAAGATTAAATGATCAAAGAATTTAGAAAAGACAATCAAATAATTGGTTGAAGCATGGTTCCATTAATTAGCATTAATCTTTTCAACCAGCATACATTGCGTGCATACTGTAATACTGCTATTATCTCGCGCTATTTTCCGGTAACCTTATTTCCATATTTCGTTATTTTTCATTCATTCATAGTATTTTCTCAGGTTAACCATGTTGTTTTTCACATTTTCTCTGCATCAAGTGTAGGCCGCGCGCTCTATGAATCATTTCGCACGCCGCGCCGCGCCGCCTAGGAAGCCATATTGGTTTTAGAGTTTAGTTTTACTTCTTATTTACATCAATGTTAACTTCAATTTTTAGAATATATATGTAGCTACACGTTTTTGTTAAGATAAAGGATGGAAGTTTAAAGTTAGAGTTAGAGAGTTGGATCAATGAAGAGTGCTCTAGGTACTCAAGGCCTAGTGGCATCTCTGAGATCAAAGATTGATATATATATATTGATATATATACACAGAAAATATATATTGGTGTTCTCATTGAGTCAAACTATGCCTTCGAGGAGGAGACCGCAGCCTGGCCATGGTTACTTTCGCGTTAAATTATTCCAGTTTACAATACGTTTTTAGCGTGTGGTTAACAAAGTTAAAATTTGAAATCTGTAAAAAATCTCAACCCTTACCAAAAGCGCGAAAGGAAGCAAATGCTGAGTATTGCTGTCATAGCACGCGCTTTGGGACTGGGAGACGTTGATTTAAGCTAACAACTATCTTTAGTATTATTTTATTTATTTGGTTGACTTGGATGCAGTGGTTGCCTTAAAACGAGCATTGCAAAGGTGACCAGAACGAAGGAACAGAAAGCGAACGAAAATGAAAGAATCAGTGCACCCAAGTCAACCAATGAATATATTGATATTCGTCGGCCTAAATCAATGCCTCCTACTCCCAATGGACCTAATGCACGTAGCCTTATTACTTACAAAAGTCCCTTGTTTTCGTGTGCTCTTTGATGGATTCGACGCGGGGCAGAGGAGTGAACTGTAAGCGAACTGAGACTCTTGTAGTAAGTCTATAGTGCGCGTGGATCAGTGCTATAGAGCTAGGAGGCTAAAGGGTTCAGCCCCCTTTCTTAATGCCTAAAAACGACTAAATTCTTGGTATTGTTTTGGGTTATTTTTATATTGGAGCCCCCCTTGTTATTTTAGTGGCACTAAATTACTGGAGTAGGTCATAGTTCTTTTTCCAATGTCACAAATTATTGCAATGTAGGCCTGCCCATTTTGCTTCTTACTTTCAATTTTATTCCGCAATGCAAAAAGTGAACAACAAATACACACTCGCAAAATATCATGGATCAAATAGATCTTTAAGAATTCAATGTTTAAATGATTATGAAGGGATTTTAGTTTGTCGTCTTTTACGCCGGTAGAAAATATTTAGGCCATTGAAGTCAACTTTTGAGTGAATGATTTTCGCGAATAGCGGCATGGCATTTCATAGGTTTGGTTTATGTGGCCGCTGTTACGCCACGTCGAATTAAATTCAGACAAAACGTGAATTAAGTTTGATGTAAAAGCGGCCTCAGAAAGTGACAATTTTATTATTAAGTACTGCGTTTAGAATTAAATTCATCAGAATTTGCCGAACTTGATGCAGAAATGCGGCCTAAATTAGTCGTTCCTTAGTAGCACTTGGGAGCCATGTTTTTTTAGTTTCCGGGCGTGCTTTATGTTTCGCCAAGTTAGCGGTGTATAATTTCCAGAAAGTCAAAATTCGGGCAAAAAAGCACCCCCCCAAATTTGGTACCTCGCTACGCCCCTGTTTAATGGCCGTATAAACTAAGCCTTGGCGGCAACATAGCCGCAGGAAGTTCTGCCTACAAATACTGTAGCACAGATCATGAAAATTAATGGAATTTAATGTTGACTAACCCATTCGTTTATTTTCTCGAGTTATTCAATTATCCTCAATATTGATCAAGTGATGGGAAAATGCGAACGTGTTTCAAAAAAAAAACCTTGCGATACCAATAGACGGAGTGTATACTCTCACAGTCTGGAAATTTGGGTAATCAATTCTGACAGTTAATTGTGCTTTCAAAATCTTTTAAGGTAACTTTTTCAAAATGCAAAAATGCAGATTTGGAAAGCAGCCAATACCATAAAAGCCTGGTTCCCATACAATTTTTAGAATGCCGCAGACGGTCTGCCACGATCTGTGACGGTCTGCGATTAATCGCCGACACCTTCCCAGACCATCTGCGGCACTCTTAAGATTATATGGGAACCAGGCTTTAATTTCTTAATCAGTCAAGAAAAGAAATATTACTAAATTTGTCAGATTACGGGTAACACATTGTGGGGACAATATGCTCTTTGTTTAACTTGAACTCCAATTACTTCAGAAAAATAGCTTTTTAAAAATCACTGAGGGTTGCATTGTTTTGAACAATGAGAACAATAGATGCTTTGTGATTATAATTATCAATACAATAATCTTTTATGATTGTTGCTCTT
The DNA here is from genome assembly GCA_036873815.1 of Phacellophora camtschatica. NCBI lineage: Eukaryota > Metazoa > Cnidaria > Scyphozoa > Semaeostomeae > Ulmaridae > Phacellophora > Phacellophora camtschatica. Next base: position 83,851 of record JAYJMH010015552.1, read on the forward strand.
ATTACTTACACAAAGATGATCCATCTCTGCCATTTTTCCTTTCACGTTGTCTTCTCTTCTTTTCTCGTTCTCTCTGAATTCGTCGTATTTTATCAATCGATGTTTGTTTCTTGTTCACTACTTTGAATGTTCGCTTTCCAACTTTTTGGTTGCTAGATACCTTTGCAAACAGTGTTGACAATTCTCTTTGCCAAGGCGTTGCACTTTTTGAAGAAAGGTTTTTCTCTGAAGGAACTTTGAGTTTTTCTCTCGTCTCTTTTGAATCGTTGCCTTTGTTATTTTCATGCGGTTTTGCATTACTTGCACCTTTTCTTGTAACTAATTTTGAATCTTCGGAGGTAATTTTTCCTTTTGCTTTACTGCTGAAGAAAGCATCATTTTCATTGTCAGTTTTTATCTTTCCTTGTTTCTTCATTTTAACATATAGGTTTACGTCACTTTTATAATCAGAAATTGCAGTCTTTGCAGGCGATTGCAAGATTTCTTGGTCCTCTTTTGTTTTCTTCCCACTTACAGATTTCTTTTTAGAAGCTAATTCAGGTTTTACTCTTTCGTTAAATGATTTGGAAATTTCATGGTCAATAACATTCGTAAATGTTGAAATCTTATTTTTTTCCTTGCTTTTCCCCATCACTGGCGCTCTATTCCTAGCTTTAACATCAATATTATTTGTTGTTGCTGAGCCAGCATCTTCCTCGCCAGATCCGCTATCACCACTACCTGCACCACTCTCTTTGTCACTATCTTGATCCAAAATATCAACATTTTTTTCCCTCGGTTCATCATAATCAACATTATCGTTGTCGTCGGAATAATTTTTTATCGTCGTAAGTGAATTATCGTAGATATCTGGCGTCGGTATTGCAGACCTGCTTGCTGATGGCAATTTACCCGAAACTTCATTCAACGACATTTTTGCATTATCGACACCATCAGGTCTAGGTGCATTTATTGGCTTCATTACAACAGTTGGCAACGCCCGAACGTTTGTGTGATTTCTAGAATACAAACTTATTTCATTGTCAAGTTGGTTGATATCTTCTTTCTTGTTCGATCCTGATCCGGAATTATCATTCTCGTTATCATAATCTTCATCGTCCGATTCTCCAGATCCGGATCCGGAACCATTTCCAGAGCTGTGTTCACTCTCTTTATTTTCAGTAGAAAATGGCCCCGATTCTTTGGCCACGGTAATTGGTATAAATCGGTTTGCTTTTGCTGCCTTTGTAGGTTTTTGATAATCTGCGCCATTGGACTGCGTTGCAGGTGTACCTGTATTCGCAAACTGTACGGCATTGTTAGCTCTAGCCGTTGTTGGTGTTGCTGCTCCGATTGTAGATGAGGATATTATTTGTGTTGTTGTGGTTAGTTTTGGAAGAGCCGGTACCAAATTTGCAGTTGGTTTTTTGTTTATTACACGTTGTGGAGCACGTTGTTGTTCGAAGAATTTTTCAGCTGAATTATGTGTGCTTACTTTTTCTGATTTTGGATCTTCGCCTGAAAAAAGATAACATTTTTGAACAATAATCCTTTTAATGCAAACCATCTTAAGCAATTATTTGTTGTGAATATCTACATCAATTATTGGCCCCCTAAAAAAGCTCGTTTACTCTAAATAGCTCTCCCCAAACAGAGATTCTAGACTCGCCCTTGACCTGGTTGATTGTCTATTTTCAAAATGTAAACAAATCAACCAGTGAGAGAAATACAAAATTCCGATGTGCTTGCAAGTTTCTGATATGTTGGTAATTTTCCTTTTTAGAATCTGCTTATGTCTTCTTGCTTTCGTGTAAATTTCTACAACAATCCACTTTTCATATCATTTATTATTGCGTCCTTAGTCAAAGTGTTGGCCCTTATTTTTGCCGGCCTTATTGGTATCGTTTTTGTCCCCCGGCGGAAAAACGGCCGGAGTTAGTGTTTTATCTTTGAGAGTTTGACCATGGCCTTCCAAAAAATAATACTAATAAAAACCGCGCGGTAAATTAGGGCCGGAAAAATGAGGACCGACGCGAGGTAGTCAGAAAAGGTGGATTTAACAATACACGATACTTTTATAAGCAACTGCTTTATAAGCGATTGTTCTGAATTCGTCAAAATATTAAGCAACCCCACTTCTGAGACGAGATAGAAGTAAGCGACTTACGAGAAACAAATGAGTAATTTTTAGCAAATTGCAATTGGATGAAGCTCTCGTTCTTTCATAGCAGGGCACCGTTGCCGTAAAAGGGACTGTTTATGCCCAGAACTATTTTTTTCGATTACATTATTTTCAGTCACCCAGTTTCTTTTAATCATTATTTAAGCGCAGTACTAAATATCTAAGCAACCATTTAAGCAACTTGAGTTCTAAATTTTGACTGCAAATTATGCAATTTCAATACTACCCAAAATCCTAAGTTGTTTATACTAAAAGTCTAGTACTTTTCTTCCATATACAGGTCACAAAAATCGCCAGCCACGCTTACCTTTTGTAATGAAAGAAATTTCAGCTCTGCGAGTTGTACCATCACTTTTATGCGAAATTTGGCACGAATCATCATCTTCACATTTGACTGCATGACAAACGTGATCAATTTTCATGGCTAGGTCACAATTCTTTGTTTTGCAGCATTTTCCAATGCATGCCTCCATACTTTCGATGCCATAGAAAAGTGTATCATTTTTGGAACGAATGCCGTCATGAAGGAAGACGCCGTTTAGTATTCCACCATGTGTACATCTGCTGCCAACGTTTTCTACATTTTAACAAATCTCTTATCAATGAATAATTTTTTTCTTAAGCTTAAGTTTAAGTTTATACATTTATGCTTAAGCTGAAGTTCATGCATTTATCTTTAAGCTTAAGTTTATAGGTTTAAGTTTGAGTTTGAGTTTGAGTTTGAGTTTGAGTTTGAGTTTGAGTTTGAGTTTGAGTTTGAGTTTGAGTTTGAGTTTGAGTACCAATTGAATTAGTTAAGAACAAAAGTTTTAACAATTGAGTTAGGTTGCATTTTCGGGCTGCAGACAGGTTGATTTGGTAAAAGCAAGTGAAGTAGGAATTTTTCCGTTTTTCTAATGAGTATTTAATACCCCTATGATATGGGAAATTGCTGACGACTAATCACCAACTAAAACTCTATTTTTTACAAGATTTTTAGGATTTTAACGGCATAAAATGTTTCGACAATCATTTTTAATTTTGGGATCAGAATTTCACAAAAGCTTATAGGGTCTGAAACTTAAGAAAGAAGAAGGGAACAAAAAAGCAGATTAAATAAAATAGACAGAAGCTGAAATAAATGTAACGTTGAGTCTTTAGAGTTTAAGGTATTACGGTATTATAGTTTTAACCTTACCGTTGTACGTCAGTTTTTCGGTATTATGCTTCAAATTGTGACGGTGAAAGGTTGACGGTGAAAGGTTGACGGTGAAAGGTTGACGGTGAAAGGTTGACGGTGAAAGGTTGACGGTAAATGGTTTCTAAATCCTGCATTGGGTATTCGGTTTTATCAGAATTAGGTTGCTATTTCTAAGTAAAATCTTTTTTTTATTATAAAAAGATAAAATATTTCCATGTGTCTTAAGAATAATGTCCTGTCAGACCGCTTCTGGCAAAAAGATGTATCAATTTGAAGGTATCCATTGATGTAGCACGGACTTTTTGTATAACTTTCTTTTCGGTAATCTTCAATTTACTCTGCGGTATTGCGGCATCGGGTACTCCCCAAGGACCCTCCACGAAGCTACCTTCCGCAACAGTTGAGACTGCAATGTAAAAGAAAAGCAATGGAACGTTGTAAAATCACTTTAATTTAATTATTAGAAGAAACCAAAAAACTACATTTGCTAGTTTACGCTCACATGACATCAAACAATAAACTATTGTAAATAAAAAGCGAAATCTTCATTCCAACACATCTGTAATAACAAAAAACAAACGCTCAATTTTATCTCCTCAAAATTTGGACTAACGGTGTGGTCTTCTTGCTGTATGTGACCTTGCTGTAACAACATTTCAAACCACAATTATGAATTTTTATTAAATAATTAAAATGAAATATTTGAGTGATAAGATTCAAGTTCAATTAGGGTTTAGATAAGATTCAGACACGAAACATTGGACAGCAATACAAACAGTAACCTTATAATAGAATAACAAAGCAACTCAGCTTACAAAAAATCAACTAAACTAACATTACATAACATAGAACGAATAAAAAAAATGAAAAACACAGAGTCCCAACAGAACGTGACCGACAGGTTTATGAGTTTAAATCTTGATATAGTTTCTCCAAAGTTCTTCAAAGCAAAGAGTTCCACGAAATATTTAGACAAAATAACATCATTTTAGACAACATCTAGGCAACATCAACAGCAACATCAACAACATTTAGGCAACATCAATAACATTTAGACATCAAAACATCATTTCAGACAACATCAACAACATTTCAGCAAACCTCAACGTTTTTTTGGTCGACTATTTTGAAGATCAAGTTTCGTTTAGCCAATGTAACCACAGGAAGATAAAAAGGTTAAATAAAAGGAATAAATCATAAAATGATAAAAAGTATCTTTTCCTTCATACTCTTTCCAATGTGAATGCAACTGTTAAATCACAAACTATGTGAATGCAACTGTTAAATCACAAACTTGAATTAACTGTTGCGAGAGTTCGTTCAAATCCAAGATAAAACTATTAACATTAAAACTTACGACTTTTCAATTTTGGCACAGAATACATTCATTGAACACACAAATATCGGCAAAACTCAGTTCGTCTTCAATTTTATCAATGTTACAGCAATCGGCAACTTAAACTTAAACTATTTGGAATTTAACTAAAATCGTTCTTCGGCAGCGTCGGGTTTTCATCTTCGTCTCATTCGTCTTCAATTCATCTCGACTGCCTTTATTTCCTAAAACTTACTTTTTATACTACCTAATTACAATAACTAAATTGAATAAATATGGTTAATGAATAATATCGTCCAATCATATCGCTCTTTGCATACTAAGTTTATTCAATCAAAAAGCGCACCGTTATATTTTATCAAGTTCGCTACGTTGCAAAGTTTGTGAACATTATTCGATGTGTCATAATTTTTGAGTCACATTTCTATAATGCGGAACAGTGTACGTGGCATCATGTGGCATATACGTGACATTGATAACATTGGATGCAACGATTTTTTTGTTACAGCATTCGTTACAACCCTATTTCAACACAGCATAGGGTTCAAATCTTGATTGGCTAACGCCGCAAGACGTCGTTCGATTTATTTCGCGATATGAACCAATCAG